>CM035417.1:196590584-196650584 GCA_020310875.1 Ceratopteris richardii | reverse complement strand
CACATACACACACATAGACACATACACACACATAGATACATACATACACATAAACACAAACACACTCATAGACACACACACACACATACACAGACACACACACACATACACATAGAAACACACACACATACACACATACACACACATACACACATACACACATACACACATAATGATGCATACACACATATACACATGCATACACACATACATACACATATACACACACACATATACACACATCTATGCATACACACACACATAGAGAGACATACTCACACATACACATAAATGCATACATATACATACATAATGCATATGCATATGCATACATACATACATACATGCATACATACACATACATAATGCATACACACACATATGCATACATAATGCATACACACACATACACACACATATGCATACATACATGCATACACATACACACATACACACATACACACACATAGACACATACACACACATAAACACATACACACTCATAGATGCACACACATACACATAGACACACACACACATAGACACACATATATACACACACACATAGACACACACACACATAATGATGCATACACACACATACACATGCATACACACATACACACACACACATACACGCACATACATACACACACACATGCATACATACACATAATTAATGCATATACACATAGATATGTACACGTATATATATTGATTTCGAACCATTTTGTTTTATATGTTAGGTATTATGGATCCTAGTAGAGAGAGAAAGGCGAAACTCACTCATAAAAAGTCCTACGAGAGCAAGAGTTCCGTCTGATACTCTAGGGGCCATCATGCATGATTACTCAGAGATGTCTGATGAGGAGTTGGACTATACAATCGAGATGCTTACCCAGGGATCAGAGGAGGGCTCTTCTGTGGCTCCACATGCAGGAAGACAGCTATCTGCTCATAGGTATGTTTTTTTTTTCATAAACTTTTTTAATGATATTATAACACATATTTTTATTTATTTTTATCTATCAATTTTCAGGACACCTATACCACCTCCAAATCGTGATAGCAGAGTAGAGTTGCCTATGAGGACATGGATAGGCACCTTAGGACTAGAGTGCGATATAGAGCCAGAGGGGAACATTGTGTACATAGGGAATGGATTGGAGTTCAAGAGAAGAATGTGGGCACTATGCGACTCTTACCTGTGCCTTGTCCACTTACCGTGGAAGTAAGTAAAAATTTTACATATAAATTGAACTAAATATCTTATGTTTTATTTACATTATTTTTTTTATTTTTGTAGTGAGCATGATGAGAGGGATAAAAAATTCGTGCTTAGTTCACTTGAGATAGAGTTTGGGATAGGTGATGATTAGGATTTTAGTTGATTATGAAATTGGATTATATGTATTTACATTGATATATATATATATATATATATATATATATATATATATATATATATATATATATATATATATATATATATATATATATATATATATATATATATATATATATATATATATATATATTATCTATATATTTTTCATTTCAGTTAAGTTTTGAATTGTGTGTATGGTATTAAGTAATGAAGAGTTTTGTTCTATTGATTGTTATTATTGTTTATATTAAGCATGTGTTTTAATACTTTAATTATATAATTCATTTATATGTGTGTACCTAAGTGTATATGTATGTGTGTGTATATGTATGTATGTGCATGTGTATGTGTGTGTATGTGTATGTATGTGCGTGTGCATGTGTAAGTGTATATATGTGTATGAGTATGTGCATGTGCATGTGTATATGTGTGTATATGTATGTGCATGTATATGTGTAACTCTGTGTATATGTGTGTATGTGCATGTATATGTGTATATGTAGGTATGTGCATGTGTGTGTGCATGTGTATATGTGTTTTAATACTTTAATTATATAATTCATTCATATGTGTGTATGTAAGTGTATATGTATGTGTGTGTATATGTATGTATGTGCATGTGTATGTGTGTGTATATGTATGTATGTGCATGTGTAAGTGTATATGTGTGTATGAGTATGTGCATGTGCATGTGTATGTGTGTGTATATGTATGTGCATGTATATGTGTAACTCTATGTGTATATGTGTGTATGTGCATGTATATGTGTATATGTAGGTATGTGCATGTGTGTGTGCATGTGTATATGTTTTTTAATACTTTAATTATATAATTCATTCATATTTGTGTACCTAAGTGTATCTGTATGTGTGTGTATATGTATGTATGTGCATGTGTATGTGTGTGTATATGTATGTATGTGCATGTGCATGTGTAAGTGTATATATGTGTATGAGTATGTGCATGTGCATGTGTGTATGTGTGTATATGTATGTGCATGTGTATATGTGTATATGTGTGAAAGTGCATCTTCATCATGTATAAGTGTATAAGTGCATATCAATAAATGTGAGCATGCTATCTAATGAAAATAACACAATTCAAATGATATACAAAGAATAGAAACTGTACTTACAATAGTTAGCCATACTTTTTGCGTGGTTAGCTTCTTGAATAACCTGCAATAAAGAGAGAAAGAAGAGAGAGAGAGAGAGAGAGAGAATTCAAAGAGAGAAAGATGTAGAAAGAGAGAAACAGAGGCAGAGGGAGACAATAAGAGAGAGCTTAGGAAAAACAACAATTGTGCATATACTTGCTTCAGCTCGTAAGCGCAGCGCAATTGCGAACGTTGGGGAGCTCTTCAATCAGATGCGTGAAAATGCCGATCGAAGAGCCTCCAATGTTTTAGTTTTTTTTCATCAACAGACCGTCATGTAAGCAATGCTATGCATTGAGTAGGTGTCGCATAAGCGACATGTTTTGAGCATCACTTATGCGACGCCAAAAAGCATCGCTTATGCGACGCCAAAAAGCATCGCTTATGCGACGCCAAAAAGCATCACTTATGTGACGTAACAAAGCATTGCTTATGCGACACTATTCAAAACCATCGTGTTAGAGTGTATGTAGGTATGTATGTATGTATGTATGTATGTATATGTATATGTATATGTATATGTATATATATATATATATATATATATATATATATATATATATATATATATATATATATATATATATATATATATATATATATATATATATATATATATATATATATATATATGTGTGTGTGTGTGTGTGTATGTGTGTATCAATGTAAATAATACATCCAATGTAAAATGTTAATCACATGAATCCCCTCCACTAGAACATATGAGGGGCATATCGACGCTAGCTATACAGATGGTCACACCTGGACGCCGGTATGACCATTGGAAATGCATGGAAAGACCATGTTAATCATACCAACGGTCACTTGATCGTCAATATAACCGTTAGAATATTGTTTTCGATATATGTCTCAGAATTTTTTGTTGTCCATATAGGCTTTGATATAGACATCAGTATGAGCATCGGTATGAGCATTAGTAATTTACTGGAAATACTCGCACACATACCGATGCTTTGTTGATATATTAAGGTAGTGATGTGTGTGAACACTCTAGGACCGCCAAGGCACTTTTTTCCCTCTTTAGGAGGTTTTTCTCCCCCGGCTTGTATATATGCCTATTGCCCTAATGGGCTACTTATCTTTGTACATTCTCTAGTAATACATTCAATCTTGTGTGTTGTGCTCCAAGCTTCTTCTTCTTCCTTGTGTTGTTTGCATGCTTCCACAGACGTCTAACTCCAACAATTGGTATCAGAGCAGGTCGCCGCTTCATCTAGGGCGTCATCGACACTCCTCCGGTTGCAATCTCAGATTCGCACGAAATTTGGTGAGCATACTCAGGGTGTTTCAGAGATCAAAACAGCTTTGCTGTGTGGTGCCAAAATTGCGATCTGAGCTCATTTCGGCCTCCGAACGCACTATCACAGCGCTTGTGCAGGCTATTTCATCTTTTTGTGCCAAAGGTATATACCTGTTTCGATTCGCTAGTATAAGTGTCTTGAAGTCTGCTACAGGGTTAGCAGAACTCGTCTGGGCAATTCCATTCAACTTTTTGAGATACAATCAATTTTCTACATCAAGGTATTTTAGTCACCGGCCATGGCTAAAAGCAGTGATGTATTCCGTATGTTGGCTGTTGAGGATAAGTTCTATGGTACCAACTACCCATTATGGGCTTATATGATGCGACATGTATTGGTTGCAAAAGGACTGTGGAACATTGTGCAGGGTATTGAAAGACGTCCTGTTACACCTGCAACTACAGGTACTACAAATACAAGTGCTGAAGCTGATGGAGATGGTATCGAAGATGATATTCTGAAGATTCATGTTCGTGTTGCTGTTTCTGTTGCACCTACTGTAGAGCAAATTCGTTGGGATGGCAGAGATGCTCAAGCACATGCATTAATAGCTTTGTCTGTCAAACGTGCTATTATTCCTCACATTCACTCTTGCAGAACAGCAAAGGATGCTTGGGATACACTTACCACATTGTACCAGGCTAGGAATGAGGCTCGTGTTGCTTACCTCCAAAAACAGCTGGAGAGTGAGCACATGAATGAAGGTGATTCTATGGACAATTTTCTAACAAAGATCAGCGACTTGAAGGAAGCGTTGATTTCTATTGATGAGGTTATACCAGATAGCTCACTTGTGCAGATCGTTCTGAATGGTCTTCCTGATTCATATAAGAGTTTTGCTTCTACTCTTCGATCGATGATGAAAGGCAATCCAAATGCCTTGTCATTTGAGGAGTTAGTCTCTGTTCTGTTACAGGAAGATCAGTCCTGGCAGAATAGGTCCATTATGTGTGTTGCAGATCAAGCTTTCTTGGCTAGCGAGAAGGGCAAAGGAAAATGGAGCTCTTCTAGTAGTAAGCAAAAATATGCAAATGCTGCACATTCGAAGAACCAGGATAAAGATGAGAAGAAATGAGAAAAGCAGAAAATGTTTTGCAAGTACTATAAAGGGAATGATCATATGATAAAGAATTGTCCAAAACTAGCTGCAAAAGAGGCAAAGAAAAAGGAGGTTGGAATGGTTGTTGCAGAAGCCTCTACACCAAAAATAGAGTCTGCTAATCTTGTGCAGGAAGAAGAATGGGCGTTTACTACTATTTGCAGTTTTGACCCATCTTCTCATGAGCAGTGCATGTCTGCACGGGACTCAGATGTTTGGTACTTTGATAGTGGGGCGTCCAAACATATTACCTCGCAGCACAATTTCTTCTCTTAACTGGAGCCTGCCCCTACAGGGAATACTGTCACATGTGCCAACAACTCCTCTTATCCTATTATGGGAGTTGGTAAGATCATTTTGAGTACTGCTGATGGTAGTTCTTTCACCTTGTCAGATGCTTTATTTGTGCCAAGGATCAAGAAGAATCTGTTATCAGTTTTTGCATTAGCCAAGATTGGCTTGGTTGTGAAATTTGTTGATGATAGATGTACAGTTCATGATCTGTCAAATGGCGATGTTATTATTGCTTCTGGCATTTTATGTCGTGGGCTGTATAAGCTTATAGACTATGAAAGATCTGTGAATGATTCGGCATGTGTAGTTCATGATTCTTAGGCTATGTCAGATGCAAAGCTTTGGCATGCACGCTTTGGTCATCTGAATTTTTCTAGTTGGCTATGCCTGCAGAAACCTAATATGGTGTCTTCTTTGCCCAAGCTTGAGGCACCTGGAAAACATGTATGTGAAGGCTTTATTTTGGGCAAAATGCAGCGTTCCTCCTTTCCAAAAGATGATTCAGTTCGGGCTACACAGAAATTGCAGCTTGTACATAGTGATGTCTGTGGTCCTATGCAGACACCTTCTTTTAGAAACTATCTTTACTTCGTGACTTTCATTGATGATTTTTCCAGGCATGCATGGGTATATCCATTGAAGGCAAAGTCCGAAGTGCTTTTGTGCTTCAAACAGTTTTTGGTTTTGGCTGAAAATCTGTCAGGATGTAAAATGGGCACCCTCCGTTCTGATAGAGAGGGGGATGCACCTTTGTCATATCGTACTCATTCAGGCTCTCATAGTGCCTTGGATGGCTCCTATGCAAGCTGAATATGATGCTATAATGAAGAATGGTACTTGGTCTTTATGTGACTTGCCTCCTGACAAGAAAGACACTGGTACTAAGTGGGTATACAAGCTGAAGCGTAAACCTGATGGTAGAGTTGACAGGTATAAGGCTAGGCTTGTTGCAAAGGGTTATGCACAGGAAAGAGGCATTGATTTTGATGAGATCTTTGCACCCACATGTCGTATGACTATTGTTCGGAGCATCTGTACACTTGCAGCCCATCATGGTTGGAATGTACATCAGTTCGACATTAAAACTGCATTTCTGAATGGTGACTTGCATGAAGAAGTGTATGTTTTTCAGCCCCGTGTTTTTGTGCAGAAAGGGCATGAAAACGAGGTGTGCAGGTTAAAGAAGGCATTATATGGTTTAAAGCAAGCACCACGTGCTTGGTATGAGAAGATACATGCCTATTTGATTGCACATGGTTTTGTGAACAGTCCAACTGAGAGCACCTTTTATGTTAAGCGTGCTAATGATGTGCTTCTAATCATTGTTGTCTATGTTGATGACATGCTGCTCACTGGTCCTATTGAGAAGCATATTGCTGATTTTAAGGCTGATTTGCATGCCTCATTTGAGATGTCTGATTTGGGGCATTTGCATCACTATTTGGGCATTCAGTTTATGCAAGTTGATGGTGGATTGGCTTTGTGTCAAACGAAATATATTGACACATTATTGTAGTGTTTTGGCCTTGAAGAGTGTAAGCCTATTGCCACTCCTATGGAGACAGGTTTACGATTGAGTCTTCATGATGCTGGAGATGCATTTGATGTTGTCCTCTATCAGCAGGCTGTTGGATGCCTGATTTACTTATGCATTACTCGGATAGATATTCAATTTGTTGTCTCACAGATGAGCAGGTTTATGCATTGCCCAGGTGTCAAGCATTGGTACGTGGTTAAGCGCATCTTTCTCTACTTGAGTGGTACTCGACTACTTGGGTTGTTTTATCCCAAGGGGGGATCACTACCGCTAGATTTGCATGCTTTTTCTGACTCAGACTGGGTTGGTTGCTATGACACTCGTGTGTCCACTAGTGGCTTTTAGCTTGGTAGCTCATGTATATCTTGGTTGAGCAAGAAGCAGCCTACTGTGGCCACTTCCAGTTGTGAGGCTGAGTATACGGAAGCTTTCATAGCTACTGTTGAGTGTGTGTGGCTCAGACGCCTTATGGCTAATTTGGATGTTGGTCAGTCCTCTGCCACCACCATCTTCACTGACAGTTAGAGCACATTGGCACTTGCAAGGAACCTTGTGTTCCATGCTCGCACTAAGCACATTGAGGTGCATTATCATTATGTCAGGGAGAGGTTCTCTGCTGGGGAGATCAACTTGGCATATGTGCCCATGCAGGAGAACATTGCAGACCTTTTCACGAAGGCTCTGCCTAGGGAGAAGTTTGAAGCTTTCCGCAAAGCTTTGGGCTTACTTCCTTTTGTGGAGTGATTTCCACATAGCTTGGCACTTCCTTATACATGAGTGCCACCTCCTTGTTCACCGCATCACTCCCAGGGGGGATTTGTTGGTATATTTAGGTAGTGATGTGTGTGAACACTCTAGGACTGCCGGGGCACTTTTTTCCCTCTTTAGGAGGTTTTTTCCCCCGGCTTGTATATACGCCTATTGCCCTAATGGGCTACTTATCTTTGTACATTCTCTAGTAATACATTCAGTCTTGTGTGTTGTGCTCCAAGCTTCTTCTTCTTCCTTGTGCTGTTCGTGTGCTTCTGTAGACGTCTAACTCCAACACGCTTACACCGATGGCATGTCTTAAACATAACTAAACTTGAGAGCAAAAAGTCAACATTTGCTACTATTTTGAACTCCGTACTTCTACTGTCGCGCTTCTATGCGTGCATACATTGTGCTCGTCCACCTCCTTTGTGATTGTATTGTGCGCACACACACACAAAGATCTCTCTCTCTCTCTTTAGATATTGGATCTTGGTAACTGATGCATGTACTTTCATCCTTTCTCTTTCTCTATGTTTTCTCTTTTCTAAATTCTCTTTTCTTTGGTTTTGTAGGAGCTTTTTGGCATCAGTTCTTTGCAATCTGAACAGAGATGATGTTGATTGGGCTCTGATGATAGCGATCTTAAGAATTACATCGATGTAAGTGATTTTTTTGTTCTCTATTAGAAATAGACATAGAGAGAGAGAGAGAGAAATTGAGAGAGAGAGAGAGAGATGAAAGAGAGAGAAAGGGAGAGAGAGAGAGATGAAAGAGAAAGAGAAAGAGAGAAAGCTAGAGAGACATACACACACATAGATGTAAGTGATTGTTATGTTCTTTATTAAAAATAGAGATAGGGAGACAGAGATAAAAGAGAGAGTTAAAAGAGAGGGAAAGAGAGATAAAAGAAAGCGAGAAAGAGAGAGATATAGAGATACATACACACACACATGCATACTCATGTATATGCATGGATACATACACACACATATACACACATGCATATGCATACATACACACACACACATACATATGCATACATACATACACACATACACACATACATACATATATGCATAAACATACATATGCATATATTACATACACTCTCACATGCATACACATACACACATTTACACACACATACATACACATGCATACACATACACTCTCACATGCATACACACATAACAGAGACACAGATACATATACATACACATATTCATACATACACTTTTTCACACATGTGCACATATATACATACACACATAGACACACATAACACACATAGTCACATACATATTGCATACACATGCATATTCATGCATGCATACACATATACATATACACATGTACACAACCACATATACATACACACATGCATATGCATTGATACATACGCACACATATACATACATGTTTTATATCTAGGTCTTTAGGATTCGGCTTTTAGGTTTTTTTACATACATATACATATGCGTACACACACACATACATACATACATACATACATATATATATATATATATATATATATATATATATATATATATATATATATATATATATATATATATATATATATATATATATCCATACATACATACATTCATACACACCCATCACATATACATACACACATATACATGTTTTAGGCTTAGGGTTTTAGGATTAGGGTTTTAGGCTTTTACATACATACACACATACATACACACATATACATGTATACACACATAAGACATATACACATACACATATATATAAACACATGCATACACATATATACATGTTTTAGGTCTAGGTCATTAGGATTAGGGTTTTAGGGTTTTTACACATGCATACACATAAACACATATAATACATATACACATATAATACATATACACATACACATGTATATACACATGCATACACACATATAAATGTTTTAGGTCTAGGTCATTACGATTAGGGTTTAGAGTTTTTACACATGCATACATACATACATATACATACACACATGTACACACACATATACATACACACATGCATATGCATACATACATACACACATATGCATACACATATACATACACACATATGCATACACATATACATACACACATATGCATACACACACACACATATGTTTTAGATCTAGGTCTTTAGAATTAGGCTTTTAGGTTTTTTACATACATATGCATATGTGTAGACACATATATACATGCATACATGCATGCACATACACATACACACTCATTACATATACATACACACACACACACATACATACATGTTTTTAGGATTTTAGGTTTTTTACATACATATAATTAAATATATAAAAAATATGATCTTAGGGTTTTTAATTATATATATATATATATATATATATATATATATATATATATATATATATATATATATATATATATATATATATATATATATATATATATATATATATATATATATATATGTATATATATATATATATATATATATATATATATATATATGTATATATATAAGAAGAAAAAATAAGAAAAAAATTACAATAAATAACTAAAAATATATAAAAATAGAATTTTCATATAGATAAATAAATATGAAAAGAGCTAGGGTTTTAAATAGGTATACTTAAATATATAAAAAATAGGATTTTAGGATTTTTTATTAAATTAAATCTATAAAAAATAGAGTTTTAGATTTACTATTAGTATATATAATCACATACACACACACACACACATATATATATATATATATATATATATATATATATATATATATATATATATATATATATATATATATATATATATATATATATTTAAGGAAACAAATTATAATACATAATCAAATATATATATATAATGGGTGTTTTAATAAAGATAAAGAAATATGAAAAGAGCTAGGATTTTTTATTTAATTTAAATATATCTAATTAAATATATAAAAATAGGATTTTAGGGTTTTTTAATTAAGTTATATGTGTATATATATATAATTAAATATATGAAAAATAGGATTTTAGGTTGAATATTAGTATATATAATCATATATATATATATATATATATATATATATATATATATATATATATATATATATATATATATATATATATATATATATATATATATATATATATAAGAAATTAGAGAAAAAGTACAATATACCATCAAATATATATATATATAATAGGATTTTACTATAGATAAATAAATATGAAAAGAGCTAGGACTTTCTAATTAAATAAATATATAAAAACAATAGGATTTTAGGGTTTTTAATTAAATTAAATATATACAATTATATATTAGCATATATAATCATATATCTATAAAAATTAGAGAAAATTTATAATCTATATATTTTCTCTAATATATAATATATACAATAGGATTTTAGGGTTTTTAATTAAATTAAATATATATAATTATATATTAGCATATATAATCATATATTTATAAAAATTAGAGAAAATGTATAATATATAATCAAATATACTATGTATAATTAAATACATAAGAAATTATGGTTTTTGAATTAAATTAAATATATAAAAAATAGGATTTTTTGTTTAATAAAAAAATTAGGATTTTAGAATTAAATTTCCTAACATGTCCACATGGTACCTGATGGCATCTTTGGATCCCGAGGAGAGAATGGCATGTCCTTGTAGTCAGTGCAAGTATCAAATCTTCCAGAAACGATGGATTTGTACTACACATGTTCGCGAATATGGATCCTTTGGTAAAAATCAACTACAGAATCTATGCTACTATTCGCATGGTCCTCTTAGTAAGCAGGTGGACCCAAACACCATTGCACCTTCTACCTCTCATGGACAAAAGAGAACGAAGAGGAAGGTAGAAGTACAAGGTATTGGCAACATAACACAGAATGAACACATGGAAGAAATGCTCAAGGCATTTTATGAGATGGATGAAGATGAAGATTGTGGAGAAGATGTCTTGGGTTCCATGGACATGACAAAATTTCCACAATCATAAGTCGATGAGAAATACTAGAACATGCAAAGACTAGCCCGTTTATCATTGTATATTAAGGCAAAGATATTTCTACTACATGTGTCGCTCATGATGCTGAATCTTCAATCCATTTATGGATGGTCAGATAATAGTGTCTCTGAATTATTCAGGTAAGTGGATTTGAATAAACATTCATTGTTGTATCTAAATAATTTTATTTACTAATATCATTCTAATTGCTTATCACAGACTTCTTAAAGATCAAATTCAGCCACATAGAAATGACATACCTTCAACACGTGGAGATGCAAAAAAAACTTTTACAATCCATTGGAATGGACTACCCCAAGATTCATGCTTTTCCAAATGATGGAATTCTCTTTTAGAACGAGTATGAGCATCTCCACATATATCCGAAGTGTGGATCAAACAGGTTTAGAGAAGACCATGTGGGTGAAGGAGTCCCCGCAAAGGTTCTTTGCCACAATCCTATTATTCTAAGAATTAAGAGCATGTTCAAATGCAAATCCATAGCTCAATCAATATCATGGCATGTAACAACTAGGTCTATTGATGGTGTAATGCAAGTTCTTGGTGACTTTGATGCTTGAAAACATATAGATAGGAAGTGGTCAGAGTTTGCTAGTGAGTCTCGGAACTGTCGTCTAGACCTAGCTATGGATGGAGTAAATCCATTTGGTTTATGCAGCTCTTCATGGAGCACATGGTCTGTATGTTTGATCAACTATAACATGCTACTATGGTTGCCACAAAAAAGGTCATTTATTATTAGATCTCATTATGCTAGGTAAGTATAAGGTAAAAAACATGGATGTATACCTTGCACCACTTGTGAAAGAACTGTGCACTTTATGGGATGGGATTACTGTATGTGACATGTCTCAACTTATAAGAAGACAGGACATGTGAGTGCAAGGTATACTTATATGGATGATGCATGACTCATCTGGTTATGGTGAATGTTCAAGTTTATTGAATTTTGGTTACCATGATTATCCCCTATGTGGATCATGAATCGAAGCACATTACTCCAAAGCACTTTGGAAAACTATCTATGAAGGACATCATAGATATTTTCTTGATGGAAATGTTTCACATGAAGGAAAAATTGGCCAACAAGCGCAACGCCAAATAAAAGAAAGCGATTGGAAGCAATTAAGAGATGCAGAAACACCAGTCGCTTGCATGAAACGGTTGTCAATCTTTCATGAACTCCCTTATTGGAGTGAGCTATTGATCAATCATTTGGTAGACCTTATGCATATTTTCAAGAATGTGGGAGAGATTATTTGGAAGTCTTCGATCAGAAAGAAGAAAAGAAAAGAATAAAGGGAGGACTTAGAAGAGTGAGGTCGTGTGCAAGAGTTATGGGCCATTACCAAGCCCAACAGAACAGTGTCGC
The DNA here is from genome assembly GCA_020310875.1 of Ceratopteris richardii. Classification (NCBI taxonomy): domain Eukaryota; kingdom Viridiplantae; phylum Streptophyta; class Polypodiopsida; order Polypodiales; family Pteridaceae; genus Ceratopteris; species Ceratopteris richardii. Next base: position 196,637,639 of record CM035417.1, on the reverse strand, counting down.
TACTAACAGCTACTTAAGTGCTTTGTAAGAGGGAAGAGCAATAAGTGAAGAAGATGATTTTGGAGTTTTGGACCCCTACTGGATGCATGAGAAGTCTAAAGACTACCTTCACACGAAATGATGATCTGGGAGGACTCAAGTCTCATGATTGGTATAAGTTTTTACAGTTTGTGGGATCTAAAAGATTGCCTTTCTGAGGATGTGTGAACAACCATTTATAAAAATCCTTGGTACAGTGGATCTCTTCTAAAGAGAGAAGGAGATATAGCATAGAGAGTACAAAACTCAATGGTATAGAGGTTTTCTATATGGTAGAGAAATACTTTCCCATATGTATTCTCATAATTCAGCTTCATTTACTGATTCATGTGATTGATAAAGTTACAATAGTAGGAATTGTCCATATTTGATGGATGTTCTTCTTAGAGCACTTCATGAAGACATTAAAATGATTTGTTCTTCAGAGAGCATATCCAGAGGGTAGCATGGCAAAGGTATGGCTCATATAAGAGTCTCTTGTATTCATAACAGAGTTTCTACACATGTCCGATCCAAAAATGCCTTGCTTATGGAGCGATGGTGAAGATGTTCATCTTGTAGGCGATAAACCTCAAGATAAAGGAATGCAAAGAAAAATGGATGCAGCTTTTAGAGAGAAGGCAATGCATTTTTTCATCATTAACTCTGAGCCTTTGCAGACGTTGTTAGAGAGATATGAGCTTTCCAAGGAGATAAACACAAAGGAAAGAGCTCAGTTTTGGAAGAATCGTTCCACTCACTTTTTACCTCTTCTAAAATTTCTTCAATCTCTTCCATCCTTTCCAATGAGCAGATGGCTGAATACATCAGTTTCATAAGCAAAGGTAGCGGGTGAAGATATCTCTGAAGAAGAGGAGGAACTCGCAAAGGGGTGTGATCACAACTATTCTAAATACGGTGCACTATGGCCTCATACACGATACTTTCAGATCATATGAATCGACCAAAATAGGTCTACTTTTGATAGTGCAGTGATGGTGAACTTTTTCCAAAAATTAGAGATACGATAACAGACGACAATGTTGAAGAAGACCAACTCGAGCATTATGGAGTGATCCAAGATATCTTGAAGCTATCCTTCAAAAGGTTTGATTACTTTATTTTTTATGTTAAATGGTTCAAAGTAGTCACCTCTGGAAGAAACCCAACAACAAGACGGGACAAGAGTGGTTTGCTTCAACTAGAATCCACAAAGCTATGGACATATGAAACAGATATATTTTTACTTTTTGAACACTGTGAGCAGGTTGCCTTTATGCAAGATTTAAAAGAATGAGAATGTCTATTTGTTTTACAAGTCTTTCCACATAGTAGGAAAATTTATGAGAACATAGAAGTATAAGAAATTCCATCCATAGTGGACTTTGAAATTCGTTTAGTAGTCAAGGAGGAAGAGATCATTGTCTAAGATGAAGAGGTCTTTGAAGAAGAGAAGATACACGATGAAGTAATAGACAATATATTGGATGAGAATGATGATCGAGAAGGAGCTAGCATACCAAGAGATCTAGAAGTCTCCAATGTAGAGATAGATATCCTATGTGCATCAGATCTCCAAGAGAATGATAGAATAGAGGATTTCCAAAGCAAACACTCGTATGTGCTAATTTGTGTTTATTTCTTTTGCTATATTTTTTGAACACTCCTATTTTTCTCTATTATCTTTATTATCATATGCTAATTATTTGATTTTTTTGTTGTAGAGCACGATGAGAGATAATTCTCTTGCCACTCCACATTCCATGATAGAGGAGCAGTTCTCAGAGTTTATATATCAGGCACCTCCCACTTATATGGCCATCATATCATAGTACTAGATCACTCATGGTAGTAGTAGGTCAATGGATCCTTGACAAGACCAAGATGAGAAGGCGAAGAAGGAGCCACAAGAGCTTCAAGAGGTACTGGGATTACTATTGCAGAACCAAATGAAGAAGAGGTAACCACTTCGACATCCAAAGTCATAGGTAGGTCTTTACCTACAGTTCCTCCTACTAAAGATCAGACAAGGTGGGATGCTAGAGATGCTTAAACACTCTCATTAATAGCAATGAGTACCAAAAAGCATATTCTACCACATATCAGATCTTGCAGAAGTTCTAGACAAGCTTGGTTGAAGGTTGAGAATCTTTTTTAGAGCAGAAATCCTACTAGGAAAGCTCACTTGAGGAAACAACTAGCAAATACAAGGATGAGGGCTGGTGAGTCAATTCAAACCCACATTACGAGACTGATTGACTTGAGAGATCAACTTCTAAATTTAGGAGTTGAGATATCAGATGAAGAAATGGTAAATACGCTGATTAATTCACTTCCTATTTCATATCGATCTTTTATAACCACTCTTACCCTTACCACAAGAGATAGAGAGGTTATATTTGAAGAGCTAGAGTTCTTGTTACTTCAAGATGAAGATCAGTTGAAGGGAATGGAAGAGAATGAAGAAGCACTTTCATCTTCATCAAAGGGTAAAAAGAAGAAGAAGGATAAGAAGGAAAAGCAATGCAAGAAGGAAAATAGGTCCCTCTCACCTTCTACTTTAGATTGTGTTTCTACTACATCTAAAGAGAAGTCTTCTAAGAAGAAGGAAGTAATATGTTTTTACTACAAGAAACCTGGACATTTAAAAGCAGCATGTTATAAAAGGATTACAACAAAAAAGAAAAAGGCATCAGGTAATGTCACAAAAGATGATAAAAAAGGGAAATATCAATGTGATTCTTATGCCTGTATCACCATTGAGGAAGTAGCTTTTGATCAGGCAGCTTTACAAGTTCTTTCAGCAAGTCCTTGGATATTTGATTCAGGTGCTACAAAGCATATGACAGGTTGCAGAGATGTGTTTTCTTCTCTTTCCTATTCTTCAAGTAGAAGAGTTACTATTGCAGATGGAAATGTTTTGGATGTTGTGGGAATAGGTACAGTAACCCTAAAGTCAAGAGAAGGTGGTAATTTTGAGATTTTAGATGTTCTATATGTACTTGAAATGAAGAAGAATCTACTACCTATAGCTGCATTTTTAAGTGATCGTTTTAAAGTTATATTTGAGAGAGATCTTGTAAGATCTTATCACACAAAGACAACAAGTGTATTTCACAAGGTGAGCATAGAGGAGGGATCTTTGTTTTGTCAAAAATCAGTCAGGCATATGTAGTCAAATCTTCGTCACCGGTGGAAGATTTGAAGCTATGGCATGAAAGATTCCAGATGATTCAGATATATGTGAAGGTTGTCTTGAAGGTAAGATGCATAATCTACCTTTCAAGAAACATGTTCATATTACATCTACCAAGAAATTACAGATTATTCATTGAGATGTGAATGGACCTATGAGAGCAGACTCTATTCAGGGCTTTAGGTATTTTGTTCTATTCATTGATGATTTTATGAGATATTCATGGATCTTTGGTCTTAAGTTGAAGTCAAAAGTCTTTCCTGTGTTCAAGAAGTTTGTAGCTATGGTTGAAAATGAAAATCAAGAAACTATCTAGATTCTCAGAAGTGATAGAGGTGGAGAATACTTGTCAAATGACTTCCAGACATTTCTTGATGAGAAAGGTATTACTCGACATCTTACTATTGCTTATACTCCTCAGCAGAATGCTGTTGCAGAAAGAAAGAATAGAGGACTTGTTCAAATGATGCGGAGCATGATGGCTTCCTAGAAGCTTTCACCAAAATTCTGGTTTGATGTAATACATACAACAAATCATATTTTGAACAGTTCATCTACAAAAGCTTTAAAGGTAATTACACCGTATGAAGCTTATTATGGTAGAAAACCTAATGTGAGTTACTTCAAAGTGTTTGGATCACTTTCTTATGTACATGTTGAGAAAAAGAACCGAGGCAAACTAGATGTAAAGGCAAAGAAAGCTGTTTTTATTGGATATCATGTTGAGAGTAAAGGATACAGGTTTTATGTTCCAGAGACAGATGAAGTTATTCTTTCACGTAATGCCTATATTGCTGAAAAGAAGGTTTATGATAAAGAAGTAGAAATTCCAGAGTTCATTAGTGAAAATGGCTATGGATTTTTTAGAATGATGTAGGATTTACATGTTCAGCCATATTACAAGGAAGTTAAAATTCCTAAGATTCAAGAAAGAGTTGAAGAAAGAGGAATTTCACAACCTTCTACAGAATTAGTTCCACATGAGACTTTGGTTCCAGAAATGGAAGAAGTTAGAGTTCCAGAAAGTCCTAGTACCTCGGCAGGACAAGTTCCAGAACCTCTGGAACTTGAGAAGATAGTGGTATAAAGACTTTTACTGGAAGAACAAGGAGCTAGACTAGACAACAACAACAAGATCATTTAAGATCAAGAAGTCAGACTAGACAACAACAACAAAAAGATCATGTAAGTTTTGCTGAAGACTTTGAGATGCATGATATTTTGGCACTTAGGACTATTGAAGATGAACCTGCATGTGTTAAAGATGCACTTAACATTTCTATTTGGAGAAAAGCTATGCAAGAAGAGATTGATTCTTTTAATAAGAATCAAACTTGGCAGCTATGTGAGTTACTAGAGGGAAAGAAGGCTATAGGTGTAAAATGGATCTTCAAGATCAAAAGGAAAGCAGATGGTACTATTGATAGATACAAGGCCAGGTTAGTCATCAAAGGATATGCACAACAAAAAGGTATTGATTATGATGAGACATTAGCTCCTACGTCTAGGATGATTGTTATTAGGTCAATACTTGCTCTAGAAGCACATTTTGGTTGGCATATATATCAACTTGACATTAAGACTGCTTTTCTTAATGGTGATTTACACGAGGATGTGTATATCCAACAGCTAGAAGGTTTTGAAGAGATAGGTAAAGAACACTTAGTGTGTAAGCTTATAAAAACTTTGTATGGTTTAAAACACGCACCTAGAGCATGGTATGAAAAGATACATACAAATCTTTTGTCCATTGATTTCCATAACTCAGATGCAACTCCAACTCTTTATGTCAAAGCTAAACCAGGTATGATGATTATAGCAATCATTTATTTGGATGATATTATAGTCATCGGTCCCAGAGATAAAGATTTGCAGATGTTGAAAGAACAATTGAAGCAAACATTTGATGTGAATGATTTAGGCATTTTTGCATTATTATCTTGGGATTCAGTTTCTGTTTTGAGATAAGTATATCTATATGACACAGCAGAAGTACATTGAGAAACTTTTAGAGAGGTTTCAGATGGTTGATTCTAAACCTGTGCAAACACCTATGGATCAGATTGCATCTTTACAGATGGTAGCAGATGCAGAGTCATTTGATGCTACTTTATATAGTCAAGCAGTTCATTGCTTGATATATCTGTGTAATACACGTCTTGATATACAGTTTGCAGTTTCTCAAGTATCAAGGTTCATGCAGAATTTGATAGTGTTACATTGGAAAGCAGTAAAGCGGACCTTTCGATATTTGAAGGGAACTTCAAATTTTGCTATGGTATTTTTGAAATCTACACATTTTTTTACTGAAAGGATTTTTAGATTCTGATTGGGCAGGTGATAGAGACAGAAGAAGAAGTACTAGTGGATTTTGTTTTTATCTTGGAGATTGTCTTATCTCATGCTTTTTGAAGAGACAACCCATTATTGCCACTTCATCGTGTGGTTGAATATCGTGCAACATTTAAGCTACTCTAGAGTCAGTTTGGTTGCAGAAGATTTTGAGTTATCTTGATGTGAGAGTACATGAACCCATTCAGATATTTTCATATAGCCTCAGTGCTATAGCTATAGAAAAGAATATAGTGCATCACGCAAGGACAAAGCATATAGAAGTACACTATAACTATATTCGAGAGCAGATAGCTAAGAAGCACATTGAGCTGGTTTATGTTCCTTCTAGTGAGAATGTTGCAGATATATTTATCAAAGCATTGACTAGAGATAGTCATGAGAAGATTTGCAGGTTACTGAAGCTTGTACCAATATGACATTGAAGAAGGGATTGTTGGAGTCAATATCATATGGTCCAACAATAGCTATAAAATATGGACTTTATATCCTCTGAAAGGGAATCAAGCGGGGGTGTTCGAAGTTTGATATAACAATTGAGACATGGAGCATGGCCGTCTTGGTCTAGATCAATTGACAAGAATTCAAGCTAGCAATCGACCCAAGTTCAATCCCCATGACCAATGACAACATGTGAAATAAAGTTTTTTTGGAATTTCTTTTGGGTAAAGAGTTGTCCCATGAGAGTGGTGAGATATGGGATTTGCATGTCCATGTAAAGGTTCATTGCAGTTGTGAAATCTTCCCACTTATCATTTGCCTTGATGCCATTGATAATTTGTCTCACTATTTGCTCCTCTTCAATCTCCTCTCCTATGCTTGCCAATTGATCAACCACATCTTTAACCTTGGTCACATACTATGAAACATTCTACTTGGGTTGCTTCCTTTAAGTAGTAAACTCAATTCACAATTGATTTTTTCTAGCTCTTGTGTTGGAAGAAAAATATGAAGATAGTGTATCCCAAGTCTCTTGGGAAGTTTTACAATTCCTAATGTGAGGAAGAAGGAAGTCAGAAATGGAGTTAAGTAGATATGACCTTGCTAAAGCATCTTTGGCACACCACGAGTTGAGTCTTTCAAGCTCCTCTCTTGTAGGTTGACCTTTGCTTCTGAATATGGTCATCTCCTCATCTTCTTATATGTATCCATAAGACTCCATCCTTGTCGATAGGTCTTCATCCTCAAGGACCATGCTGGATAGTTATTCCTGTCTAGTTTATCAATAAAAAGAAGGGAAACCATCTTCCATTTTACCTTAACTTGCTCTGATACCATTGTTGGAAGAGATGGATGGATACCTCAAGAAAGTGAGGTGGTACTTCTAAACCTCCTTTGTACCTGCCCTATTTCACTTCAGAGTTTGATAGTAGGCCCTTTTAGCTTGCAAACGACACCAAGAAAGTACCTACGTCCTTTGGAGATGATTCTTCAAACAATTGAATCAAAATAGATTACTCCATGACTTGCAAGTGCCATAAAACTTGCTATTTTTGTTTAGATACCTATTGATTCTTTTGCACAATGCTCACAGTACAGTAACAATTGCTTAATTCCTTTGAGGGAATTTAATTAGCTTAGATAGCTAATGATTACAAGCAGAATCATCTAAAATAACAAACTATGCACTGAGAAATCAATTGAGCAATCCAAGGCTTACCCCTGACTTTTGAGGGACTGAGCAGTAATTGACCAAAGAGCACTTTGGTGCACATTTCTCCCAATAGCCATTTCCCAATAGGACACTTTAGCACCTGAAGGGAATCAGGCTATGATGCTGAAGCCAAAGCCTTTAAATTCGGACAGCATAAAATAGACTTTGATCTGGTTCCAACAAGTTATAGAACATGCAAAATGACAGAGAAATCATTGAGATATGGTCATGCAAAGTTCACTATTCTGAGTAGTCATAGCAAAGAAGTAGACAGAGATGATCAATGAAGTATATCTATTATGGCACATGATTTTACAAGATCATGGGCATTATGATGATGGCTAATGATAGTGGAATGAGTAGGCTATGGTGTAGGCTACTCAACTCCTCCTACAAAGGATCTATGGAAGAGCTCTGAATGAGGCCACACAACTGTGACTTTACAAGCTCCCTTTATAAGGATTTTCTTCAAATTTAAATTTGATTTTCAAATTAGGCTCCACCTAAAAGTTGATTGCTCTAAATGAGGAGATATTCTCTCATGAAAAAAACTCATAGCTCATACTTCTCCTAACTCCACGAATTTTTTGGCTTTACAAGATTCTTAATGATTTAACCATTTACAAATGGTAAATGATCCAATGTTACAAGCAATGATTCACATGCTTCATCAAGTGGTTGCACATTTTTTTCCCTCCATGCCTAGCCAAGTGTGAAGGCTTGGACATTTGCACCAACAATTGCTCTCCTTTTCATACCCAAATCTACTTCATGCCGAAACTACTTTCTTCTTGAGTTCTACTTTTCTATTTGTTATAGTAGTTGTCTTGTACGATTTTGCTTTTCTCTGTGATTGAACTATTGTGGCGGCATCATTCTTTGAAAACGGAGAGAGATCTACTGACCTGTGAGTATGTTCCTCCATAACTGACTCTTTCTACATCATAGAGCTTTTGAAACCTACAACATCTTCTTCTCGAAGGTTAGTCTTAGAAGAACGAAGAGACTCTATGATACCTAGATCTATGCTTCTAATGTAATGCATTGTTCATGTATCCAAACTTGAAGAAGTTGCCTTTTTAGGTTTAAGTTGATTGCACAGTCATAGATCCAATCTTGACCCAAGACAAGTGGTTCCATAAGATCATCATCTTGACACACTAGCATTTTGACTCTCATTGGAACATCTTGAAGATAGATGGGAAGCTCCACCTCGCCCAAACAAGGGTTTTCCATACTCCCAATCCTATAAGATAGGCTTCTATGGGATTGATGTTCAATTGCAAGTCTGGCAGTATTAAAGTCTAACTGCACTAGTTGTTGCACCTGAGTCAATCAATGCTCTCATAGTCTTTACATTCTATCTGTGTCCTACCTCTATGGTCGCAAAGGGACATTGATCGATTATTCGAGAAGCAATTGCACCAGATGTCTGGCACATGGCCATATGACATCATGGGCCTTCAAAATTGTCATCTAGGCCTAACTTATTTAATCTAATGCGCTCTCTAGCCTATGCTTGTGCTTCTTCTCTAACCCTCAACTCTTCTTCTTTTCTCTTCTTAGCAGTGTTGAGTCTCCTTAGCGTATCCTCGGTAAGAGATTCTTGATATAACTTGACTCGACATCCACTTATATAGTTTGGCAAGATGTCACCTTCCAAGGTGGCCAATTGAACCACACCATTAGTGTAAATTCTATTAATGATCATGGGTCCATATCCTCTTTTTTCCAATTTACAAGCATCAAAGTATGCCTTTTTTCTCCTCTTTGCAACATAGATGCCTGTTGTTGCTTGTAGCCTAGTCTCACCTAAGCGTTCTAGATCAAAGATCCTAGAGGACAACTCATGTACAGTCCACTCGTGCTCTTGTGTTACTTTTAAAGTTGGGATTAGGAATTCTAATGGTAGCACAAATTTCTATCCGAAGACCATCTGAAATGGGGTGGCCTTGAGTATCGTTTTGTAGGAAACTCGGTAAGCCCAAACAACATGATGAAGCTATTTTTCCCAATCAGAGTGTTTATTATTTACGAGTTTCATCAATGCATTACATAGGATCTTATTTGTGCTCTCTGCTTGTCTGTTAGCTTGTGGATGATAGGGGGCACACTTCTTATGTATCACCAAGAATTCTTGGAGAAGGTTTTCAATGAATTCATTGAAGAAGTGTGTACCTCTATCACTCACTAACTCTATTGGTAGTCCATATCTTGTGAACACATTCTCAAATAAGAACTTAGCCATCGTTTGAGCATCATTCTTTGTCGTGGATTTTACTTCTACCCTCTTTGTAAGGTAATCTATGGCTTAAATAAATCTATGGCTAAAATAATATACTCTGTATGGGATTTTCTAGATGGGCGGTTAATGGGACCTACAAAGTCTATACTCCACTTCGAGAATGCATGTCCTCCCATCATTGGTCTCAAGGGCATCTCGTCTCTCCTTATTGGATATTATGCACATTGGCATGTATCACATTTCTTCACATACGTATGTGCATCCAAATGAAGAGTGGGCCACCAAAGTCCTGAGAATAGAATGTTCTTAATTACTCAGTCAGGCCCAAAGTTTCCACCTAAAACACCACTATGTGCAGTTTCTAAGATTTTCAAATAATCTGATTCGTGAACCCACAATCTTAGGTAACCATCTTTGCCTTGCCAGTATAAGTTGTCTCCTACTAAGGCATAGTCTTGAGCCTCTTGCCCCATGCTTCCTCTTCTTGCTAGACTAGCCTCACTGGGTAGTGTTCCGGATCTCATAAATTCTACCGATGGAGCACTCCAATTTGGAATTAACGACACATGATAAAGAGTAGCATGCTCCATTGGGGGTCTCTCCTAGCACACTGGATAATTCTTAATCCACTCATGTATTTCTTTATCCATACTAGGCCAATACGCTCCTAAACGTTTTAGATTTTGCAATGTTCGTTGTTTAGAATAGTGATTTCCTAGAAATCCTTCATGCGCTTGTTGCAACCAACTGCCATGTTCATCGTCCTCAACACAACAAGCTATTACACCCTCTCTTTCATGTTTTTACATGCTTCCTACCAATATTTGATAGTTTTGTGATTTTACAATTTCTTCTTTGTTCGTTCTCACATTCTTATTTGCAGGTCGGAAGGTTAGGACAGGTACCAACTTATTTCCCCATTTAGGAACAACTTCTAAATTGAACAGATAAGTGTTAGGTAGTTCAGTAGAAACTCCTTGTGGTGACTCTCCTAAAGTTATGCGAGAAAGGTGATCTGCCTTGAGGTGGGTTCTACCTTTCCTAAAAACCACTTCAAAGTCGTAATTTCCATTAACAAGAGAAACCATCTTACTAAGTGTCTTGTATTGCAAGGTTTATTGACCAAAAATAATAAAACTTGATGACCAGTGAAAACTTTGAACTTGTTGGCCAATAGGTAGTGTATAAACTTCTTTACGGCATATACCATGCCTAAGCCTTCTCTTTCGGTTGTTGTATAGTTTCGTTCTATTGCGTTTAGTTGTCTACTCGCATATGCTATAGGCAAATCTAGATTTCCTTCACCTGTTGGTTGTGCTAGCACACATCCTATTCCATGATTGGATGCATCCACATGGACATGGAAAGGTTTATTCCAATCAAGAGTGGTCAATATTGGTGTTGTGTACAAACGTCTCTTTAGCTCATTGAAGGAATTTTTGCATTCTTCGTTCCACTCAAAATTTGTCAATAGGGCATAAAGAGGTTTGGCTATGATTGCATACATGTGGATGAGCCTACGGTAATATCCACAATGGCCCATAAAGGCTTGTACCTCTTACACATTCCTTGGCCTTGGAAACTCTGCTATAGCTCTTACTTTGTCCTCATCGGTTCATATCCCATTCTTAGAAACAATATGACCTAAGATCTTACCTTGTCGTACCATGAACACACACTTCTCTGGGTTCAAACACACTCGATAATCTCTACACTTTTGAATATTTGCCTGAGCTCAGGGTTGTGAAGTCTTCTTTCTTGGGAATGAGTACATAAGTCATCTACATATACTTCTAAGTTCTTTTGCAAGAACTCTTTGAAGACATGACACATGAGCCTTTGGAATGTTGCACCTGCATTGGTGAGCCCAAATGGCATCACACGAAATGCAAAGATTCCCCACTCGGTGGCAAAGGCCGTTTTGTGATGATCTTTTGGGGCAATGGCTACCTGATTGTATCCTGAAAATCCATCAAGGAAGCGATAAAATTCCTTGCCTACAACACGCTCCAATAAATGTTCAGTGATTGGAAGCGGATAGCTATCTCTAATTGTAGCAGCATTAACCTTTTTAAGGTTAATACACACTCGCAAATTTTTTTTTTCTTGGGCACCACTACAATGGGGGACACCCATTCAGTATGCTCAATTTCATGGATAAATCTAGCTTCAATCAATCTGTCAATCTCTTCTTTGACTTTTTCAAAATAAGTGTCATTATATGTGTAGGGCTTGTGTTTGGTGGGCTTGGCATCAGTTTCCATGGGGATCGTATTAGAGCATATTTTCGCATCTACTCCCTTCAACTCTCTATAGTGCCATGCAAACACATCCCTCTATTCCCTTAATAGAGCTACAAGCTCTACTTCTTCCTCTGCACTTAGGTCTTCTCCTATGTACGTACATCGTTCTTCATTCCCTTCAATGGTAACAACAATCTTTTTGGTCCTCTCTTGATTGTCATATGCTTCCCTACAATGGCCTCTCTCTTAAGCATTCGTACCAAAATTTTCTGGTCTTTAACTTCATATTTCTTGAAATTCTCTAGTACTTCAAACAATGATTCCTCCTTATCTTGTTTCACTGCTCTTGTTTTCTTTTTCTTTTGACCTCCTTCCCTTCCATCCTTTGAGTTTATAGGTTTAATAATTGTGAGAGGTTCATCTTCTTTTTGAGTAAATACTCTTATGTCTTCTAGATAATGCTCCTCTGAGTTAAAGCATCCATCACAATGGACTCTAGGTCATCGGCATCCTCTTCTTCTTCTATGACATCACTAGGGTCACATTCTTCTAGCAAGGGATGACACAAGAACACTGAAATATCATAACCCTCTTCATCACAATGAGGTGTCCACTGTTCTTCATTGATAGCATTGTCCATGGTGGCTAAGATCTCTACCCAACCATGAGGCTCAAACTCCTCATCTGGAAAGATCATCGGTGAGTAGGCTGGGTCTCTAACTGGTCTATCTCCTGGGGGGTTTCCTTCTTCTCTCGCTTTTAGGTGCCTTTCCTCTTCCTCTGCGACCTTGCACATCCACAAATAAGTATCTTCATGCATTCAAGATTGATCAAAATTACTTTCAGAATGCATAGAGATTGAATCTTTTGGTGCCTTGTGGATAGGGTTCCACTGTAGGGATGGTGCATCTCTAAAGGTATAGTCCTTTAGATTGCCCTAAGTGTTGCAAGTACAAGGAGTTGGTTCCCCAATCTTGCACTATTTGCAGTTGTTGTAGGAAGTGTCTTCCTAGGATCATCTCATAGATGTTATTTTTGCCAAAGTCACATATAGCAAAGGTGTGTTCAAACTCTACTCCACAAGTGGTTAGAGTTATCCCTTCAAGAAATCCTAGAGGTCTTTCAATATGTCCATCAGCCATTTGAAGCTTCATTCTAGTTGGTCTTAATGTAGGTTTGCCCCATTTCTTTCACAAAGAGGTGGTTGCAATTGCAACACTTGCACCGGAATCTAGGATCTCTTTGGTTGTGTAACCTTTGTAGGTGATTGGGAGATAAGTATTACATTCTTCACCTTCACTCATGTCTCCTATTTTTTCTAGAGGTATCTCTGGGACTTTTTGTTTAGAGCCTGCTTTTGGCCTATTGGAATCGAGTTCGGGAACCTGATTCGCCACATGCTTACATAGCTCTGGTTTTATTTTGAGCAGATCTTCTACGGTAAGATGACATTGAACCTTAGTGTTCTTCACGAAATCAGTGTTCCTTGGATTCACTGAGTCTTCATGTCTTACCAATATTGTGGCAGCTCTGATCTAAAGAGATTCAGACTCCCATGGGTCTCTGAACTCTGGCAACTCTTGTAAGGAATTAGATTCAAAATCTAATCTTTCATCTTCTTGTTGCTCTCCTTGATCTGACATGTAAAACATGGTCCTCGAGGGGCTTTGTGGTCTTCCTTGTCGCAACGGGGGCTTGGGGTTTGGATTCGTATACATACCATTGGAGTATTCTGGCTCCCAAATTTGTTCCAAAGGTGGTGCCTCGTATTGATATGGATAAGTCTCACTATGCTCAGATGACTCTGTGCAATAAGCTTGCAAACTATCTTCATAGGAGTAGTCAGAATTCTGAGCATGATAGTCATTTTCTGAGACCAAAGGGGTCACTAGCACCAATGCTCTATTAGGGTTTTCCTCCACCACCGCATACTTAACTAGGATCACATTGGCAAGAGCTCGTGGTTGGCTTCTTAGAACTGGTTGTGGCCTATATGGTTCCTGATATTGCTGTAGTGATCTATAATGTGGCTATTGGTATTGGTTCTGATACCTACCCTATTGGTAAGGTTGCTGATAATTTTGTCTGATAGCCTGCCTATTTTATGGAAAATATTGAGCCATATGGTTCGTGTACTTCCTCTCAATAGTGCAATATGGAGCATTAGGATTTCCTTGGGGTTGAGCCATCATCGGGAAAACATTAGCCATGTGGTATCCCCCGCAAGTGTAACATTTCCTCAAGTGGTGATCCTTGCTAGTGGTCTATTTTGAACTCCTAGCTTCTTGGCGACCTGTTCAACTATTTCATCTATCTCAGTGCAGGTTTTGGAGGTATGACTAGTAGAACTATCTAAATCCTTGTAGAGTTTGGACAATTCTAGCTCCTCACCCAACTTGTCTTCTATGTCATTGCACATGCGCAAACACTCTTCTATGGATCTAAGCTCTTTCAAGTATACATATGATCTCAACTTTGTGCTTAGTAAGCCATCTAAAAACAAAGCCACTTGTTTGGCTGGTGTGAGTAACTTTGGAATAGGCATCTTTCTAAGTACTGTCTGAATTGTCTTCTTGCAAGGTGCACTATTTCTTGGGGTATCTGCTTGAAGCTGTGGATCAAGGATGATGTGTTATGCTTGATGCCACTCTTGGTACAATGAATTCTTCTAGCAGTTGACCTATATTCTGGTAGTTGTGACTATTCAAGGGTTGAAACCAAGCTAACGTGGTATCCTTGAGGGTCAAACCAAATGCCTCGAACTCAATGAACAAGTCCTTGACCTGTTCAACTCTTAACGCTTGCTTGAACTCAGCCACATGATCATAGAAATCTCTTGACCCATCAAAGTAGTTTTTTGTTGTCTTGACCACTTGAGAGGGTCTAAGGCTCCATGGGTACTCTCGAGGTCTAGGCAATGGAAAATTGTGTTCATCTCTTTGATGCCTATGTGCTTGATGTCTCTCTCTTTCATGTCTTTCACCTTCAAATCTTGATCTGTCTCTACCCACATTGTGTGCAAAGCTTACCTCAGGTCTCCCTCTTGTTCGTTCTCATTGGGCTTCATGAGCTTGAGATGATCCTACTCCTTGGAGGCCATGGGAAACATTGGATCTTGGTGGAGGGAAAATCAATTCACTCTTCCAAGTATATGCATGTCTATCATGTTTTGTTACTAGGAACATTCTTTTCGAGGATTTATTCAAATAGGCAATTTTGCTTGGTCTCTCCAGATCCTTGAATTCATAGGTGGTGACTATGTCCAATTGGCTAGGTTGATCTGGCTTGAATCTCCAAAAGGCTTCTTGTGTTTCTCTATTGAGATATAGTTCTATGTTTTTGTTGTCTTGAGGAATCCACTCTAGAGTGATTACTCTAGTCAAGAATGACTTACCTCTGGGATTCTTGGGTTCTCGTCCTAGGTCTCCTTGCTCTAGGTCTCCTATCTCATTATCTGGAATAATATTTCCCAACTCATCTGTCCTATCTGGTAAGTTGTTGACCACATATATGGTTCCTTCCTTAGGAATGTACAAACCCTCTTCAAATTTGACCATTGGGTGTTCAAGTCCAAAGGGTTGATCAGGATTTCTGAGTTGGATAACTGATCGCCTCAGGCCATCATCATATATGTGAGCACCTAATTGGTTGGTCCCGATATACTCCAATTGTGTCTTATAAAGACCTTTTGGTGTTTGTAAATAGGCAATGCATGAGCTACCTGTAGGTCTCCCCATGTTGAAAGACATTTCTGAATCACTTGTGTCCGAACTTAGTACGTAAGGAGAAGCACTTAGTTGTTGTGGCCAAGACTTAGCTGTATGGTTGACGCTAGCCTCAGAACATCTAACACTTTTTCTATCCTTGCCTAGGGTGTCTACCAGATCTCAGGTTCATAAGCTTTGTCTTCTAGTCCCAAAATTCCGTTTTGTATTGATCAAAATCCTTTGTAGTTCCCTTAGTTTCCAAGTTCCACTTGAGGGTCAACTTCAAAATACTATATCTATAAATCCACAACACAAACGGATTTTGTATGAGAAAGTTATGTCCAATCAGGCTTCTGGGGGTCAAAACAAGCAAACAGGACCTCTCAGAGAATCACGATTTTTTGCAAATCAGGCAACCAAAAAGTCGTGTTTTTTATTAGAGAATCACGATTCTCTCAAAATCCACACCAAAAAATCATGACTTTCTCAAAATCTTCCAAGCAAAGAATCACAAATTTCTCAAATCTCTAAGTCCAAGAAATCACGACTTTCTCAAAAGCACTAAGTCCAAGAAATCGCGACTTTCTTCCAAGAAATCGCGACTTTCTCAAAAATGCTAAATTCTAGAGAATTGCAAATTTCTAGCAGAGAATCATGATTTTCTTGTAGAGAGTCATGATTTTCTTGCAGAGAATCACGACTTTCTCAAAATGCAAGTCCAGAGAATTGTGAATTTCTTCCAAAGAATCGTGACTTTCTCAAATCGCCCAAGTGCAAAGAACGTGAATTTCTTGCAGAGAATCGCAACTTTCTCAAATTGCCCAAGTCCAAAGAATCGCAAATTTCTACTAGAGAATTGCGATTTTCTTCCAAAGAATCACAATTTTCTCAAAAATGCATAAGTCCATAGAATCACGAAGTTCTTACAGAGAATCACGAATTTCTAACAAAGAATCGTGAATTTCTGAAATTTTCCTAAGTCCAAAGAATCGTGATTTTCTCAAAAAAATTTAGGTGGGAAAAATTTTTGAATTTTCCAGAGAATCCTAATTTTTTGAGAAAGTCGTGATTTTCTGAGTTTTTTGAATTTTTGCGGCGAGCCCCAAATGTGCAAAAAATCATGAAAAACACAAGTGCATGCACTCCCAAGCACTTTCTAGCTCTTTCTTGCACTCCCAAACATGAGAAATGATGTAAAGATGATGAAAATGCACTCAAACACGAAAAACTTCTATGAAGATGAAGATGGTGATGGTGATGATGAAGATGGAGAAGAAAAATTAAAAAAAAATAGAAATGACTATTCTTTACCTTCCAACATCGCAAATCCATGATCTTATAGTGACAATGCTCGTCCTCGAAGCTCTCTCCCCGACAACGACGCCAAAATTTGGTGTAGCTCAAGTGTAAGCACCACCTCCTTTACTTGTCAATTTGTGGAGACATGAGGACTGGTATGAAGACCATGATCAAGTGAATGCACAAGTGCATGAGTGAAAGCACACAAGCATGCACACACATACACACGCATGCACACACGGTAAGAGCAAAGAGAGAAACAATGGAAAGATTCTATTACAAAAGAACTCTCTTACAAAGCTTCAAGCTCTAACAAGACAACTCTCTAACAAGCTAACTCCAAAAATGAGCTCTCTAGCTCTTTTTATAGTTTTTGGACTAGTTTTGACCTTGTCCAGAGCTAGTCTCTGGCCTAGTGAAAAATTAGGTTCCAGGGCTTATCTGAGGGCTCAAACAGAGTCTAAAAATTATGAAATTTGGTAGGATGATACTTCTAATACTCCTCAAGCTCAAGGAATCCTCAGCTTGAACAAAATGGAGTCACAAAAATATGAAATGGTATTTACAATGGCTTTAAGTGATGAAAATCACTATTTTTATAGGGATTTTTTTTTTTTAATTTGACATACACTTCTTGGAGCTCCCTACTTTCTCCTTCTCCTTGTGTGTCCACTTCTTTGATGCACTTCCATGTTTTGTGCTTGACCTTCAGTGTCAACAGACGCTGAGGAGTGGGATATGATTCATGATGAGCAGTAGTAGAATCTTGAACGATATCGTTAGCAATGAGATGTGATGACCACACATCTAAATATAGTCAGACCATCATATTTAGGTTGCGACAGATATGATACTATGCATCACGAGTTTATAAGTATCATTTTGGTTATTGAATTTTCTTGTGTTAAGCACATCATGTATGTTCATCTAATTTTCTGCATATTTGTTGTAGCAGTTGGCAATAGATCATCCTCCAACATGAATTGACGAGGCTTATGGATATCTTCATGTATTACTTGCACAATTAGAGGACTTGGACGGATGTGGTGCAGTTATTTCATGAGAGGACCTACGATGAGATGAGCTTATAAACTTGGTTTGGTGTTATTAGTTGTTGCTTATAAATATCATGTCAATTTGTCTCATTTCACGAGTGTGCTTTGCTGCAGGACTGTGGATATAGATGTTTTGATCCCTCTGGGCATGTGTATGGTAGTGGTGTGACATATCTTTATATTTGGCTTATATATGGAAATGGTGCACCATAATTTATATTTGGTTTCTATATAGTAGTATTTTGTCATATTTTGTATTTGGCTTATATATTGCAATGGTTTGCCATACTTTTATACATGGTTCATTAATGGAATATATATTGCTTCTGGACACGATTCATATTTTATTTCTTCTGTACATGATACATGGTTCATTTTGCTCATCTCTTTTATGTTCGATAGTGTTTTTTTTAATCAAATGGTTGTTGTTTATCAAAACACTAGATTGACAACTACTAGAGTACATGTCACATGTACTTGGTTTTTTTGGGCAAAGTATATTGTCTTTTGCTACACAACAACATAGTAAGAGACAACACACTCTGTCTAAAAACAAATTCGTAGATATGGTCATCGGTATAGGCAATATTATGAGCATTGGTACGTCAAGGGACATACCAACACCTATACCAATGCTTTTGCCCAGGGACTTACCGATGCTTTTTATAACGAAGTGCATATCAAAGATTATACCATCGATTTATAGATGCACATCGATACATATACTAGCAAAAATCTACCAAGGCAAGTACCAAGCCTTATACCGATCCTATTAGGCAATTACCGATGCTTATACTGACACCTATACGGATGCTTATGCTAACATTTTGATACCGATACGCATACTAGCACCTATACCGTGTTAGGGCAAAAACACTCCCATGTATTTATGCCAGTATAGGGGCTTGTATACCTCTCATATGTTGTAGTGCTCCCTAATCATGATCATCCATATCATCATGATCATCCGCATCATTCCGCATGATCTGATAATCTCAAAATGCATCATGGGTCGAGGAGTCAATACTTTGTGATGAGCAATAACATTCCTCCTATGTCTCTCTCTCTCTCTAACTCATCCATATCTACCTCTCCATAATACTCATGTATTACATATGATGAACATAAATAAATAAAATTTATAAAACATCAATAAAAATAATATAAATTATATCAAATTTAACAATGATTTCATTTTTCATAAGAAAATGGCCATAAGCCTTTTGTTGCATTGAAACAAATAAAAAAGATTGATGATTAGTATTTAAAATCAAATACAAATTATAGTTTCAATAATACATATACTTAAAAATGTAGCAACAAACCATGATGGTCCATTTGGACTAAGCATGACGTATGGCTTGACTCAACTCTCTTCTTTGTAGTACCTTGTGTTTATTTAATGAACCAAAAGTACATAGATTACATGTAAAATATTTATAAAACATACGGGAATTATAAGTCACAGTAATATAAACTATTTTGTATACCTTCTCTTGAGGAAATGATTCCTAAAGACATAGATGTCTACGAAAATACTTCCATGTCTCATGTGGTATGTCAACTCTTCTCTTATTTTTTTCTACCATACAATATCGCCTCTTATTTTAATCTCAAGCAAAAAAAGGATCAGTATATTAAAAAAAAATTAATTTATAAACATGCATACATACATACACTTACACATACATACATATACATACACATACACACTCATACCCATATACATACATATACGTACAGATACATACATATACATACATATACATACATATATATACATATACATACATATACATACATATAATATTATTAAAGATAATAAATTATAATAAAAATAAATAAATATATACACATATAGACACATACACACAGATACACATGCATACATATACATACAAAACACATAAACATACAGATACATATATACACATAGATGCATACACATACACATACACATACATATACACACATATGCATACATACATACATACACACACATACATATGCATACATACATATATACACACATCATACATTTATGAATTTTTATGTGTATTTATATGCCATTCACTATATCTCTGTATATGTGAATGTGTAAATTTATAAATGTGTATATGTGAATGTGTATGCATGTAAAAATTAGATTATTAATATCTACTACATTTTTATGCTACACAATCTGATTCTAATCAATGAGGGGGTACTCCATCACCATCTCCTAATCATGTAAGGACTACTTATTGTATGTATATCAAACTTTTAATTCTAATATTTGATAGCTACATATATGATTGATATATGTTTTTTTATTGCTATATTCTAATCAGATTTTGATCAATTAGAGGGTAGTCGACCACTTCCTACCCATGCAATGACTTCAAGTGTGTCGTTTGATAAGAATTATGATGAATTTTACTATTAAGGGCATGTTATATATTGGTGTAATTTTTGCTATGGCATGTATCGAAGACCACGATTGGAATGTATTGAACATGTGGCACATTATGGTATTTTTATGCATGTGCCACCATCTCATCAACGTGATAATGCTTGGATATGTATTGATTCCATAAATTCATTTCATTATTTTATTTGAAAATCATATAAAACATAAAACTATACTTAATATGTAGAAATATTTGCTCGATGATAATGATGATGATGATTCTCCTACTAATAATGCTAATATACCTCATACACATCACGGACATGCCCTTTATCGATTACAAACTAAGGTTTCTTGAAATACTCTACCTCCTGGTTTACATACTAAGATCATTGGAGATTATCCATAGACAATGCATGATCGTCCTCTAGTACAAACATATGATAGAAGACGATATGGAGGATGGCATAGAGGACCACCTCCTTTAGATGGAGAGGTTTTAACTTTTGGGTTAATAACTATATAATTTCTCCCTTCACTATCACTGGTGTTGGTTGTGGTCTCTTTATTGTAGAGGATTTATATGTGTTTCCAAACTTTGAAGTCACTCTTATGTCATTTTTTGGTCCTATATATATATGGGGAGATTGGCATAGACTTACACATTACGTTCGAAGCATGAGTACTTATGGATTATGCTTGAATGTAGCTTCTCTTGTTAGTAGTGGGATTATGCATGCAGAAAATGAAAGATTATGTATTGATGGAAGACTTTACACACATGGAAATATTTGATGATTGATCATCAAATATTGATATATGGGCATTTCAGAGAGAAATTAGAATTGGTCTACACCATAGTGATTATAATCAACTTCATGAGAACGATAATAGAGTACGTGCGGATTCTATAGATGATGAAGAGGAACTACCAAAAATCGATATTAGTCCATCAATAGATGATGGCATTTATGAGAACAAAGATTTAACACTAGAGGAAATAACAGAAATCAATAAAGATAATGAAGATGAGATTATCTTGAGGTCTTACCAAAATGATGGTTATAATAAAATCACATGACTAGATTAAATAGTAGATCCCCCTCTATTCATTTGGAATACAAAATGAATCCCACCATAGAGATAAATATATATTCTTGTCGGTTAGAAAATTATGCTCAAGGAAAGCGCTTCGGTTTTTCCCAAAGAGCTCTATAGCTTTCTAACTCAAGTTAACGATCATTAACTTGAATCATTTGAATGGGTATGAGACAAATGATTCTCCTTTTTTCAAATGGAATATAGTTGAATCCCACCATAGAGATGAAAACATGTTCTTTTAAGATATTAAATGAAGCTCGGGGGTAGGCTTATAATTTTGTATATATCTTTATTTTTTAGGAAAAAAATCTTCCATGTATGTATTCATATGTGTGATATGTGTCTATGTATATGGACATGAGTGTGATCTATGCATGTACATACATACATACATACATACATACATACATACATACATACAGAAATACATACATACATACATGCATACATGCATGCATACATACATACATACATACATACATACATACATACATACATACATATGCATATGTCTATTCATGTGTGTTATATTTATATATGAGTTAGTATGCATATATGTGTTTTTCATGTGTAGCATGTGTGTATATGTGTGTGATATATGCACACACACACACACACATACACACACACATACATACATACATACATACATACATACACACACACACACACACACACACACACACACACATATATATATATATATATATATATATATATATATATATATATATATATATATATATGTATGTATGTGTGAAGAGATGGATAGGTATGTGCTTGAAGATGAAGAGGTGTTGCAAAATCCTTGATCTACACCAGCCAAATGAACTCCAGGAGTATATGGTGGGCCCTTTTATCTTGCCAATGGATGTATTAGACACCCTATGTACCTTGGAAGATCACTCTCAAAAAGATAGATCAAAACAGATAAGTTGGAGTTAGCTCAGAGGTGAAAACTTGCTATTCTTGGTTCATACACCTGTCCAGTGTTTTACATAATTCTCTGAGTACAGCAGCAATTAGCTTAATTCCTCTTGGGGAAGTCTAGGTAACTTAAAGAGCTAACTTTAAAGAGTAATCTCATAAAAAATAATGAACCACACACTGAGAATGAGTTTTAACAATTGATGACATCATCCCGATTTTCACGGGCTGCTACAGTTTGATACCAGTGGGTAGAAAAATCACCATAACTCCAAATGTAGACATCCAATGACTATGAAAATTTATATGGTTAAACTAGACAGTACGTTGAATCCAACAAGCTTTAAATCACCGAATTTGGATAAGTAACCACTGCGAAATGGCTCTGACAAGGTGAGTGAAAAAGTAGGGTACCTGACAGAGAAGTGAAAATGCACAGACACTGTTGACTTCAACTAAACATAACTGAAGATTGCAAGATCCAAATGACATGATGATTTCTGAGCCTATAGTAGACTTATAGAGATAACTTTACCAAGTTAAATCACTGAAAATGATGCACCAAGCTCAGAGAAAACATCTCTGCAAGCTGACTGAGGAAACTGAGAGTAATGGCAGTGAGTAGTACACTTCACAAGAACATGGAAAAATGAACTCAAATAATCATGAAAATGAAAGTATATTGCTTGTACAATACAATGACTTACTGATACATATGTGTGCCTTGTAATCACACCTTGATATGGCATAAAGCTCAGCTCTTGGAGGTCTTCACATAGGTCTCTCTAACCACGACTAAAACTACCATCTATTTATAGTTGAGTTTGGGAAGCTAACTTCCCTCAATCACTCTCCAATCAATCAATGATTGATTTGATTCTCTACCTACCACAAATCACGAATTCGTGGCTCCTCTTTCCATTCTTGATCAAGTGGACTCAACCACTTAAGATTCTCTTACTTTTACATTAAGTAAACTCTTCAAAAGTTACAAGAGGTAGTTCACAAGTGAACTTTACATAGTCTTCATTTTAAGGCTTTTTCTATGACTTTGTGGGACTCAAGCCAATACTTAGGCTTGTCATAGACTTGCTCCAATAGCTCCCCCTCAAGCCAAGTATGCTTGAGGTCTTCAATCTTCCAAGATTACCTGCAAACCAATCATAGCCTTGAATTTGCAAAGCTTTGTACCATCCAATGCTTTGGTTAGAATATCTGCACATTGTTGATGAGTGGACACATATGATATTTGAATCTCTTTGCTTAGAACCTTTTCTCGTACATAGTGATAATGAACTTCAATATGTTTAGTCCTTGCATGAAAAATAGGATTAGCAGCCAAATGAATAGAACTCATATTGTCACAAAAAATAGTTGGAGTTCCAAACTCCAATCCAAGATCTTTGAATAATGTCTTCATCCACATAGCTTCTTGTGTAGCTATGGCAAGATCTCTATATTCAGCTTTAGTAGAAGAGAGAGCAACTGTGGGTTGCTTCTTGGATGACCATGAAATAAGCTTTGAACCTGCAAAGGTAAGATAACCTGAAGTGCTCCTTCTATCTTCCTTGGAGCCGGCCCAATCTGCATCAGAAAATAGCTTCAAACCTAAATCAGATACATAAGGATAATAAAGTCCTTCATTTATGGTTCCTTTGAGATACTTGAGAATCCTTTTGGCAGCATCCATATGTGGTTTCCTTGGTGTGTGCATAAATTGACTTAGCACACTCACACTGTAACAGATATCTACTCTTGTCAATGTGGCATAGTTGAGACTACCCACTAGACTTTGATATGATGTGATGTCCTCTATGAGTTCACCTTCATGTGAGCTCAATTTGTGATTGACCTCCATTGGAGTACCTGCAATCTTACAATCTTGCATCTTGAATTTTGCCAACATGTCCTTAATTTACTTCCTTTGAGTGAGAAACAAACCATGATCTTTGTAGACAACTTCCAAACCTAGGAAGTAGGTAAGTGAACCCAAATCAATTATCTTGAACTCTTCTCTCATCTGATCTTTGATCTTCGTCATACCATCTGCATGATTTCCTGTCAATATAATATCATCTACATATACACATAGGTAGATGACCTCGGAATTACTCTTTTTAATAAAGAGTGAAGGATCTGCCTTGCTTGGTTGAAAGCATTTTTCCTGCAAGAATGAAACAAGCCTGAAATTCCAAGCTCTTGGAGCTTGCTTGAGACCATACGATGCTTTGTTAAGTTTACACACATAATCAGGATAAACTTGGTTCTCAAAACCAGGTGGTTGTGCCATATATACCTCTTCTGTTATCCAACCATTCAAGAATGCATTCTTTACATCTAGTTGAAGTATCTTCCAATTCTTGGAAGAGGCAATACTAAGCAAAATCCTAATAGTAGGCATCTTTGCCATAGGAGAGAAGGTCTCCTCATAATCAATTCCCTGAGTTTGTGCAAAGCCTTTTGCTACAAGCCTTGCCTTATACCTATTAATTGAACCATCAGAATTCTTCTTGAGTTTATAGACCCATCTTGAGCCTATTACCTTCATGGATGAAGTCTTGGGCACCAAATCCCAAGTGTTGTTTTCCTCAAGTGCTTCAATCTCTTCCTTCATTGCATGCTTCCATTCTGATTTTGCTTTGGCCTCTTCAAAGGATGATGGCTCCTCTTGGTTTATGTCATGTGCTATGTAGATAGAATGTGTAGTTACTAATGAGGTGTCAAACCCATACCTTTCTGGTTTTTTCTTTTCCCTCATAGATCTTCTTAGGCCATGATGTGATGATTCTGCCTCATGTCCAAGTTCCTGCAATTTTGCTTTACCTTTAGACTTCCATGCTTTGACCTTTTCCATGTGAGATTCTTCATCATCCTCCGAGGTGTCTTGTTCTTCAATCTTTGATTGTTCTCTACCAAGCTTTGGAAAATCTTCTTCAAGATCATATAGTAAGTCGATCTTCCTGCATGAATCTTCATACCATGAATTGTTCTCATCAAAAACTACATCTCTGCTTACCAAGAATCCTTTGTTGGTAGGGTTGTATAACCTGTAGCCCTTTTGATTGTTGTCATATCCAATAAATACACACCTTTCTGCTTTTGGATCCATCTTGCCTCTAACCTGTGAAGGAACATGAGCAAAAGCAATACATCCAAAAATTTTACAATGATCTAAGCTTGGTCTTCTTCCATTCCAAGCCTCATATGGAGTCATCCCATCAAGGGATTTTGAAGGCAACCTGTTAATCAAGTAAGTGGCTGTAGATACAGCCTCAGCCCATAAGTAATTAGGTAAATGCTTTTCATTTAACATAGACCTTGCAGCTTCAACAATTGTCCTATTCCTCCTTTCTACCACTCCATTTTGCTCAGGAGTGTACCTTGTAGTTACCTCTCTTTTGATTCCTCTTTCTTGAAGAAAAGAATCAAACGCATGGGAGAAGTATTCTCCCCCTCCATCTGACCTTAGCTTTTTTAGTGATTTACCTGTTTGATTCTCCACAAGAGCCAAATATCTTTTGAAACATGAAAAAACTTCATCTTTGTGTTTCATAAAGAATAGGATAGTCCATCTGCTGCAATCATCAATAAAGGAAACATAATACGTTGATCCAGATATTGAAGCTTCCTTGCTAGGTCCCCATACATCTGTATGAACCAACTCCAAGAGATCTCCATGCATATAACCTTTCTTCATGAATGGTAACCTGTGAGACTTTCCAAATTGACATGCACTACACTTATAAATCATATGTTGTTTTGACAAATTAAGAACTCCAAGTACACTTTGGTCCCCACAGATTTGCTTTAATGACCTTTCACCAATATGTGCTAACCTTTTGTGCCATACTTCCAATTCTATGAGTGTCTGACTACCATAATTAAAGAGAGCAATGTTTCTAGTGTCCTGTAATTCAAATGTGAACAATGTACCTATCTTTTCACCTTTTGTAATTCTTCTGAATCCTTGACTTGGATCTTCAACAAATGCTCCTCCTTTTGTGAACCTGACTTGCAACCCTTTCTCTACTATCTGCCCAACACTTATCAAATTCTTTGTAATGGTAGGGACATAGAGTACCTTACTGAGTAGGTTGATGTTTCCATCAGGTGCTTTGACATTGCCTATTTTCTCCACAGGATGTTTTGTATCATCTCCTGTTTGTACCTCATGCTTATTCCTTGGATCTTCTAAATCTGATAGGAGTGCCACATTTCCTGCCACATGATTTGAACAACCTGAATCTATGTAGAAAACATGCTCATCAGATTTACCTTGTGGCATAGCCATGTTCATGATCAATAATGAATCCTCTTTGTTTGAGTCTTCTGTGTAGTTATTGTAGTCTCTAGTTCCTTTGTAGCTTCCTTGTTAGTTTGAATGATTGTAGTTGTTATAGTTGCCATGATAATTGTTGAACCTTCCTCTTGAGTAGCCATAACTTCCTCTATTGTATCCTCTACCTCTTTGATTCCTAGAATTCCTAAAGCAATTTTCAGCTGTATGATTAGTTAATCCACAAATAGAACATGAGTTGGAGTCTTGGGATCTCCCCGTGCCTTGTCTACCTCCTCTTCCTCTACCTCTGCCATGTCTTCCTCTACCTGCATAGTTAGCTTGATATGTACCTGCTTCATCATCCACTTTCTTTGCCTTTCCTTTGTTATCTTTGGACTTGCTTTTATCAGTGTATAAAGCTGAAGATTG
Source organism: Ceratopteris richardii (assembly GCA_020310875.1). Lineage (NCBI taxonomy): Eukaryota > Viridiplantae > Streptophyta > Polypodiopsida > Polypodiales > Pteridaceae > Ceratopteris > Ceratopteris richardii. Next base: position 196,610,745 of record CM035417.1, on the reverse strand, counting down.
ATTACCTTTAGAGCTTTCTCCATTTTTGATAAGCTTTGCCTCTTGAGTAAGTAGTTGTCCAATGAGCGTATTGAAATCAGGTACATGTATGTTCATGTACAAATCCATAGCTGTGGTGAATGCTTCCCACTTGTCATCTGCCTTCAAGCCATTGATGACATGCCTTACAATTTGCTCTTCATCTATTACCTCTCCAATGCTTCCCAACTGATTCGCTATGTCCTTGAGCTTTGTGACAAAATCAGTCACATTTTGTTTGGGAGCCTTCTTGAGAGTTGTGAAATCCAGCCATAGTTGATGCTTCCTAGCTTTGGTACTTGAAGAAAAGAAAGCTTCAAGTGCATCCCACACTTCCTGAGATGTCTTACAACTCCTAATGTGATGCAACAAAAAATCTGAGATAGAGTTGAGGAGATAAGACCTTGCAAGTGCATCCTTGGAGCACCATGTGCTCAATCTTTCTTGCTCTTCTTGTGTTGGTTGACTTTTGTTCCTGAAACTTGGCATAACTTCATCTCCAGCCACATAACCATATAAACTTCTACCTTGGAGATAGGCTTCCATTCTTAATGACCAAGCTGAGTAGTTACCTCTGTCCAATTTGTCAATTGATGAAGGAAATCCATCTGCCATGTTGTCCAACCTTGCCTTGATACCACTGTGAAGAGATGGATAGGTATGTGTTTGAAGATGAAGAGGTGTTGCAAAATACTTGATCTACACCAGCCAAATGAGCTCCAAGAGTATTTGGTGGGCCCTTTTAGATTGCCAATGGATGTATTAGACACCCTATGTACCTTGGAAGATCACTCTCAAAAAGATAGATCAAAACAGATAAGTTGGAGTTAGCTCAGAGGTGAAAACTTGCTATTCTTGGTTCATACACCTGTCCAGTGTTTTACATAATTCTCTGAGTACAATAGCAATTAGCTTAATTCCTCTTGGGGAAGTCTAGGTAACTTAAGGACCTAACTTTCAAGAGTAATCGCATAAAAAATAATGAACCACACAATGAGAATGAGTTTTAACAATTGATGACATCATCCAGATTTTCACGGGCTGCTACAGTTTGATACTAGTGAGCAGAAAAATCAACATAGCTCAAAATTTAGAAATGCAATGATTATGAAAATGTATATGGTTATACTAGACAATATGCTGAATCCCAAAAGTTTTAAATCAGTGAGTTTGGATAAGTAACCACTGAGAAATGGCTCTGACAAGGTGAGTGAAAAAGTTGGGTACCTGACAGAGAACTGAAAATGCACAGGCACTGTTGACTTCAACTGAACATAACTGAAGATTGCAACATCCAAATGACATGAAAATTTGTGAGCATATAGTAGACTTATAGAGCTAACGTTACCAAGTTAAATCACTGAAAATGATGCACCAAGCTCAGAGAAAACATCTCTGCAAGGTGACTGAGAAAACTGAGAGTAATAGCAGTGAGTAGTACACTTCACAAGAACATGGAAAGATGAACTCAAATAATCATGAAAATGAAAGTATATTGCTTGTACAATACAATGACTTACTGATACATATGTGTGCCTTGTAATCACACCTTGATATGGCATAAAGCTCAGCTCTTGGAGGTCTTCACATAGGTCTCTCTAACCACGACTAAAACTGCCATCTATTTATAGTTGAGTTTGGGAGGCTAACTTCCCTCAATCACTCTCCAATCAATCAATGATTGATTTGATTCTCTACCTACCACAAATCACAAATTCGTGGCTCCTCTTTCCATTCTTGATCAAGTGGACTCAACCACTTAAGATTCTCTTACTTTTACATTAAGTAAACTCTTCAAAAGTTACAAGAGGTAGTTCACAAGTGAACTTTTTACATAATCTTCATTTTAAGGCTTTTTCTATGACTTTGTGGGACTCAAGCCAATACTTAGGCTTGTCATAGACTTGCTCCAACAGCTCCCCCTCAAGCCAAGTATGCTTGAGGTCTTCAATCTTCCAAGATTTCCTGCAAACCAATCATAGCCTTGAATTTGCAAAGCTTTGTACCATCCAATGCTTTGGTTAGAATATCTGCACATTGTTGATGAGTGGACACATGATATTTGAATCTCTTTGCTTAGAACCTTTTCTCGTACATAGTGATAATGAACTTCAATATGTTTAGTCCTTGCATGAAAAATAGGATTAGCAGCCAAATGAATAGAACTCATATTGTCACCAAAAATAGTTGGAGTTCCAAACTCCAATCCAAGATCTTTGAATAATGTCTTCATCCACATAGCTTATTGTGTAGCTATGGCAAGATCTCTATATTCAGCTTCAGTAGAAGAGAGAGCAATTGTGGGTTGCTTCTTGGATGACCATGAAATAAGCTTTGAACCTGCAAAGGTAAGATAACCTGAAGTGCTCCTTCTATCTTCCTTGGAGCCAGCCCAATCTGCATCAGAAAATAACTTCAAACCTAAATCAGATACATAAGGATAATAAAGTCCTTCATTTATGGTTCCTTTGAGATACTTGAGAATCCTTTTGGCAGCATCCATATGTGGTTTCCTTGGTGTGTGCATAAATTGACTTAGCACACTCACACTGTAACATATATCTACTCTTGTCAATGTGGCATAGATGAGACTACCCACTAGACTTTGATATGATGTGATGTCCTCTATGAGTTCACCTTCATGTGAGCTCAATTTGTGATTGACCTCCATTGGAGTACCTGCAATCTTACAATCTTGCATCTTGAATTTTGCCAACATGTCCTTAATGTAGTTCCTTTGAGTGAGAAACAAACCATGATCTTTGTAGACAACTTCCAAACCTAGGAAGTAGGTAAGTGAACCCAAATCACTTATCTTGAACTCTTCTCTCATCTGATCTTTTATCTTCGTCATACCATCTGCATCATTTCCCATCAATATAATATCATCTACATATACACATAGGTAGATGACCTCGGAATTACTCTTTTTAATAAAGAGTGAAGGATCTGCCTTGCTTGGTTGAAAGCCTTTGTCCTGCAAGAATGAAACAAGCCTAAAATTCCAAGCTCTTGGAGCTTGCTTGAGACCATACAATGCTTTGTTAAATTTACACACATAATGAGGATAAACTTGGTTCTCAAAACCAGGTGGTTGTGCCATATATACCTCTTCTGTTATCCAACCATTCAAGAATGCATTCTTTACATCTAGTTGAAGTACCTTCCAATTCTTGGAAGAGGCAATACTAAGCAAAACCCTAATAGTAGGCATCTTTGCCACAGGAGAGAAGGTCTCCTCATAATCAATTCCCTGAGTTTGTGCAAAGCCTTTTGCTACAAGCCTTGCCTTATACCTATTAATTGAACCATCAGAATTCTTCTTGAGTTTATAGACCCATCTTGAGCCTATTACCTTCATGGATGAAGTCTTGGGCACCAAATCCCAAGTGTTGTTTTCCTCAAGTGCTTCAATCTCTTCCTTCATTGCATGCTTCCATTCTGATTTTGCTTTGGGCTCTTCAAAGGATGATGGCTCCTCTTGGTTTATGTCCTGTGCTATGTAGATAGAATGTTTAGTTACTAATGAGGTGTCAAACCCATACCTTTCTTGTTTTTTCTTTTCCCTCATAGATCTTCTTAGCCCATGATGTGATGATTCTGCCTCATGTCCAAGTTCCTGCAATTTTGCTTTACCTTTAGACTTCCATGCTTTGACCTTTTCCATGTGAGATTCTTCATCATCCTCCGAGGTGTCTTGTTCTTCAATCTTTGATTGTTCTCTACCAAGCTTTGGAAAATCTTCTTCAAGATCATATGGTAAATTGATCTTCCTGAATGAATCTTCATACCATGAATTGTTCTCATCAAAAACTACATCTCTGCTTACCAAGAATCCTTTGTTGGTAGGGTTGTATAACCTGTAGCCCTTTTGATTGTTGTCATATCCAATAAATACACACCTTTCTGCTTTTGGATCCATCTTGCCTCTAACCTATGAAGGAACATGAGCAAAAGCAATACATCCAAAAATTTTACAATGATCTAAGCTTGGTCTTCTTCCATTTCAAGCCTCATATGGAGTCATCCCATCAAGGGATTTTGAAGGCAACCTGTTAATCAAGTAAGTGGCTGTAGATACAGCCTCAGCCCATAAGTAATTAGGTAAATGCTTTTCATTTAACATAGACCTTGCAACTTCAACAATTGTCCTATTCCTCCTTTCTGCCACTCCATTTTGCTCAGGAGTGTACCTTGTAGTTACCTCTCTTTTGATTCCTCTTTCTTGAAGAAAAGAATCAAACTCATGGGAGGAGTATTCTCCCCCTCCATCTGACCTTAGCTTTTTTAGTGATTTACTTGTTTGATTCTCCACAAGAGCCAAATATCTTTTGAAACATGAAAAAACCTCATCTTTGTGTTTCATAAAGAATAGGATAGTCCATCTGCTGCAATCATCAATAAAGGAAACATAATACCTTCATCCAGATATTGAAGCTTCCTTGCTAGGTCCCCATACATCTGTATGAACCAACTCCAAGAGATCTCCATGCATATAACCTTTCTTCATGAATGGTAACCTGTGAGACTTTCCAAATTGACATGCACTACACTTATAAATCATATGTTGTTTTGACAAATTAGGAAGTCCAAGTACACTTTGGTCCCTGTAGATTTGCTTTAATGACCTTTCACCAATATGTGCTAACCTTTTGTGTCATACTTCCAATTCTTTGAGTGTCTGACTACCATAATTAAAGAGAGCAATGTTTCTAGTGTCCTGTAATTCAAATGTGAACAATCTACCTGTCTTTTCACCTTTTGCAATTCTCTTGAATCCTTGACTTGGATCTTCAACAAATGCTCCTGCTTTTGTGAACCTGACTTGCGACCCTTTCTCTACTATCTGCCCAACACTTATCAAATTCTTTGTAATGGTAGGGACATAGAGTACCTTACTGAGTAGGTTGATGTTTCCATCAGGTGCTTTGACATTGCCTATTTTCTCCACAGGATGTTTTGTATCATCTCCTGCTTGTACCTCATGCTTATTCCTTGGATCTTTTAAATCTGATAGGAGTGCCACATTTCCTGCCACATGATTTGAACAGCCGGAATCTATGTAGAAAACATGCTCATCAGATTTACCTTGTGGCATAGCCATGTTCATGATCAATAATGAATCCTCTTTGTTTGAGTCTTCTGTGTAGTTATTGTAGTGTCTCCTTCCTTTGTAGCCTCCTTGATAGTTTGAATGATTGTAGTTGTTGTAGTTGCCATGATAATTGTTGAACCTTCCTCTTGAGTAGCCATAACTTCCTCTATTGTATCCTCTACCTCTTTGATTCCTAGAATTCCTAAAGCAATTTTCAGTTGTATGATTAGTTAATCCACAAATAGAACATGAGTTGGAGTCTTGGGATCTCCCCCTGCCTTGTCTACCTCCTCTTCCTCTACTTCTGCCATGTCTTCCTCTACCTGCATAGTTAGCTTGATATGTACCTGCTTCATCATCCACTTTCTTTGCCTTTCCTTTGTTATCTTTGGACTTGCTTTTATCAGTGTATAAAGCTGAAGATTGATTACCTTTAGAGCTTTCTCCATTTTTGATAAGCTTTGCCTCTTGAGTAAGTAGTTGTCCAATGAGTGTATTGAAATCAGGTACATGTATGTCCATGTACAAATCCATAGCTGTGGTGAATGCTTCCCACTTGTCATCTGCCTTCAAGCCATTGATGACCTGCCTTACAATTTGCTCTTCATCTATTACCTCTCCAATGCTTCCCAACTGATCCGCTATGTCCTTGAGCTTTGTGACAAAATCAGCCACATTTTGTTTGGGAGCCTTCTTGAGAGTTGTGAAATCCAGCCATAGTTGATGCTTCCTAGCTTTGGTACTTGAAGAAAAGAAAGCTTCAAGTGCATCCCACACTTCCTTAGATGTCTTACAACTCCTAATGTGAGGCAACAAAAAATCTGAGATAGAGTTGAGGAGATAAGACCTTGCAAGTGCATCCTTGGAGCACCATGTGCTCAATCTTTCTTGCTCTTCTTGTGTTGGTTGACTTTTGTTCCTGAAACTTGGCATAACTTCATCTCCAGCCACATAACCATATAAACTTCTACCTTGGAGATAGGCTTCCATTCTTAATGACCAAGCTGAGTAGTTACCTCTGTCCAATTTGTCAATTGATGAAGGAAATCCATCTGCCATGTTGTCCAACCTTGCTCTGATACCACTGTGAAGAGATGGATAGGTATGTGCTTGAAGATGAAGAGGTGTTGCAAAATCCTTGATCTACACCAGCCAAATGAACTCCAGGAGTATATGGTGGGCCCTTTTAGCTTGCCAATGGATGTATTAGACACCCTATGTACCTTGGATGATCACTCTCAAAAAGATAGATCAAAACAGATAAGATGGAGTTAGCTCAGAGGTGAAAACTTGCTATTCTTGGTTCATACAGCTATCTAGTGTTTTACGTAATTCTCTAAGTACAGCAGCAATTAGCTTAATTCCTCTTGGGGAAGTCTAGGTACCTTAAAGAGCTATCTTTCAAGAGTAATCTCAATAAAAATAATGAACCACACACTGAGAATGAGTTTTAACAACTGATGACATCATCCCGATTTTCATGGGCTGCTACAGTTTCATACTAGGGAGCTGAAAAATCAACATAACTCAAAATGTAGAAATCCAATGATTATGAAAATGTATATGGTTATACTAGACATAAAGCAGAATCCAACAAGCTTTAAATCATTGAATTTGGATAAGTAACCACTGAGAAATGGCTCTGAGAATATGAGTGAAAAAGTTGGGTACCTGACAGAGAAGTGAAAATGCACAGACACTGTTGACTTCAACTGAACATAACTGAAGATTGCAACATCCAAATGACATGATAATTTGTGAGCATATAGTAGACTTATAGAGCTAACGTTACCAATTAAATCACTGAAAATGATGCACCAAGCTCAGAGAAAACATCTCTGCAAGCTGACTGAGAAAACTGAGAATACTGGCAGTGAGTAGTACACTTCACAAGAACATGGAAAAATGAACTCAAATAATCATGAAAATGAAAGTATATTGCTTGTACAATACAATGACTTACTGATACATATGTGTGCCTTGTAATCACACCTTGATATGGCATAAAGCTCAGCTCTTGGAGGTCTTCACATAGGTCTCTCTAACCACGACTAAAACTGCCATTTATTTATAGTTGAGTTTGGGAGGCTAACTTCCCTCAATCACTCTCCAATCAATGAATGATTGATTTGATTCTCTACCTACCACAAATCACGAATTCGTGGCTCCTCTTTCCATTCTTGATCAAGTGGACTCAACCACTTAAGATTCTCTTACTTTTACATTAAGTAAACTCTTCAAAAGTTACAAGAGGTAGTTCACAAGTGAACTTTACATAGTCTTCATTTTAAGGCTTTTTCTATGACTTTGTGGGACTCAAGCCAATACTTAGGCTTGTCATAGACTTGCTCCAATAGCTCCCCCTCAAGCCAAGTATGCTTGAGGTCTTCAATCTTCCAAGATTACCTACAAACCAATCATAGCCTTGAATTTGCAAAGCTTTGTACCATCCAATGCTTTGGTTAGAATATCTGCACATTGTTGATGAGTGGACACATATGATATTTGAATCTCTTTGCTTAGAACCTTTTCTCGTACATAGGTATAATTAACTTCAATATGTTTAGTCCTTGCATGAAAAATAGGATTAGCAGCCAAATGAATAGAACTCATATTGTCACCAAAAATAGTTGGAGTTCCAAACTCCAATCCAAGATCTTTGAATAATGTCTTCATCCACATAGCTTCTTGTGTAGCTATGGCAAGACCTCTATATTCAGCTTAAGTAGAAGAGAGAGCAACTGTGGGTTGCTTCTTGGATGACCATGAAATAAGCTTTGAACCTGCAAAGGTAAGATAACCTGAAGTGCTCCTTCTATCTTCCTTGGAGCCAACCCAATCTGCATCAGAAAATAGCTTCAAACCTAAATCAGATACATAAGGATAATAAAGTCCTTCATTTATGGTTCCTTTGAGATACTTGAGAATCCTTTTGGCAGCATCCATATGTGGTTTCCTTGGTGTGTGCATAAATTGACTTAGCACACTCACACTGTAACATATATCTACTCTTGCCAATGTGGCGTAGTTGAGAATACCCACTAGACTTTGATATGATGTGATGTCCTCTATGAGTTCACCTTCATGTGAGCTCAATTTGTGATTGACCTCCAATGGAGTACCTGCAATCTTACAATCTTGCATCTTGAATTTTGCCAACATGTCCTTAATGTACTTCCTTTGAGTGAGAAACAAACCATGATCTTTGTAGACAACTTCCAAACCTAGGAAGTAGGTAAGTGAACCCAAATCACTTATCTTGAACTCTTCTCTCATCTGATCTTTGATCTTCGTCATACCATCTGCATCATTTCCTGTCAATATAATATCATCTACATATACACATAGGTAGATGACCTCAGAATTACTCTTTTTAATAAAGAGTGAAGGATCTGCCTTGCTTGGTTGAAAGCCTTTGTCCTGCAAGAATGAAACAAGCCTGAAATTCGAAGCTCTTGGAGCTTGCTTGAGACCATACAATGCTTTGTTAAGTTTACACACATAATCAGGATAAACTTGGTTCTCAAAACCAGGTGGTTGTGCCATATATACCTCTTCTGTTATCCAACCATTCAAGAATGCATTCTTTACATCTAGTTGAAGTATCTTCCAATTCTTGGAAGAGGCAATACTAAGCAAAACCCTAATAGTAAGCATCTTTGCCACAGGAGAGAAGGTCTCCTCATAATCAATTCCCTGAGTTTGTGCAAAGCCTTTTGCTACAAGCCTTGCCTTATACCTGTTAATTGAAGCACCAGAATTCTTCTTGAGTTTATAGACCCATCTTGAGCCTATTATCTTCATGGATGAAGTCTTGGGCACCAAATCCCAAGTGTTGTTTTCCTCAAGTGCTTCAATCTCTTCCTTCAGTGCATGCTTCCATTCTGATTTTGCTTTGGCCTCTTCAAAGGATGATGGCTCCTCTTGGTTTACGTCCTGTGCTATGTAGATAGAATGTTTAGTTACTAATGAGGTGTCAAACCCATACCTTTCTAGTTTTTTCTTTTCCCTCATAGATCTTCTTAGGCCATGATGTGATGATTCTGCCTCATGTCCAAGTTCCTGCAATTTTGCTTTACCTTTAGACTTCCATGCTTTGACCTTTTCCATGTGAGATTCTTCATCATCCTCCGAGGTGTCTTGTTCTTCAATCTTTGATTGTTCTCTACCAAGCTTTGGAAAATCTTCTTCAAGATCATATGGTAAATTGATCTTCCTGCATGAATCATCATACCATAAATTGTTCTGATCAAAAACTACATCTCTGCTTACCAATAAACCTTTGTTGGTAGGGTTGTATAACCTGTAGCCCTTTTGATTGTTGTCATATCCAATAAATACACACCTTTCTGCTTTTGGATCCATCTTGCCTCTAACATGTGAAGGAACATGAGCAAAAGCAATACATCCAAAAATTTTACAATGATCTAAGCTTGGTCTTCTTCCATTCCAAGCGTCATATGGAGTCATCCCATCAAGGGATTTTGAAGGCAACCTGTTAATCAAGTAAGTGGCTGTAGATACAGCCTCAACCCATAAGTAATTAGGTAAATGCTTTTCATTTAACATAGACCTTGGAGCTTCAACAATTGTCCTATTCCTCCTTTCTGCCACTCCATTTTGCTTAGGAGTGTACCTTGTAGTTACCTCTCTTTTGATTCCTCTTTCTTGAAGAAAAGAATCAAACTCATGGGAGAAGTATTCTCCCCCTCTATCTGACCTTAGCTTTTTTAGTGATTTACCTGTTTGATTCTCCACAAGAGCCAAATATCTTTTGAAACATGAAAAAACTTCATCTTTGTGTTTCATAAAGAATAGGATAGTCCATCTGCTACAATCATCAATAAAGGAAACATAATACCTTGATCCAGATATTGAAGCTTCCTTGCTAGGTCCCCATACATCTGTATGAACCAACTCCAAGAGATCTCCATGCATATAACCTTTCTTCATGAATGGTAACCTGTGAGACTTTCCAAATTGACATGCACTACACTTATAAATCATATGTTGTTTTGACAAATTAGGAAGTCCAAGTACACTTTGGTCCCTGCAGATTTGCTTTAATGACCTTTCACCAATATGTGCTAACCTTTTGTGCCATACTTCCAATTCTGTGAGTGTCTGACTACCATAATTAAAGAGAGCAATGTTTCTAGTGTCCTGTAATTCAAATGTGAACAATCTACCTGTCTTTTCACCTTTTGCAATTCTTTTGAATCCTTGACTTGGATCTTCAACAAATGCTCCTGCTTTTGTGAACCTGACTTGCAACCCTTTCTCTACTATCTGCCCAACACTTATCAAATTCTTTGTAACGGTAGGGACATAGAGTACCTTACTGAGTAGGTTGATGTTTCCATCAGGTGCTTTGACATTGCCTATTTTCTCCACAGGATGTTTTGTATCATCTCCTGTTTGTACCTCATGCTTATTCCTTGGATCTTCTAAATCTGATAGGAGTGCCACATTTACTGCCACATGATTTGAACAACCTGAATCTATGTAGAAAACATGCTCATCAGATTTACCTTGTGGCATAGCCATGTTCATGATCAATAATGAATCCTCTTTGTTTGAGTCTTCTGTGTAGTTATTGTAGTCTCTCCTTCCTTTGTAGCCTCCTTGATAGTTTGAATGATTGTAATTGTTGTAGTTGCCATGATAATTGTTGAACCTTCCTCTTGAGTAGCCATAACTTCCTCTATTGTATCCTCTGCCTCTTTGATTCCTGGAATTCCTAAAGCAATTTTCAATTGTATGATTAGTTAATCAACAGATAGAACATGAGTTGGAGTCTTGGGATCTCCCCCTGCCTTGTCTACCTCCTCTTCCTCTACCTCTGCCATGTCTTCCTCTACCTGCATAGTTAGCTTGATATGTACCTGCTTCATCATCCACTTTCTTTGCCTTTCTTTTGTTATCTTTGGACTTGCTTTTATCAGTGTATGAAGCTGAAGATTGATTACCTTTAGAGCTTTCTCCATTTTTGATAAGCTTTGCCTCTTGAGTAAGTAGTTGTCCAATGAGTGTATTGAAATCAGGTACATGTATGTCCATGTACAAATCCATAGTTGTGGTGAATGCTTCCCACTTGTCATCTGCCTTCAAGCCATTGATGACCTGCCTTACAATTTGCTCTTCATCTATTACCTCTCCAATGCTTCCCAACTGATCCGCTATGTCCTTGAGCTTTGTGACAAAATCAGTCACATTTTGTTTGGGAGCCTTCTTGAGAGTTGTGAAATCCAGCCATAGTTGATGCTTCCTAGCTTTGGTACTTGAAGAAAAGAAAGCTTCAAGTGCATCCCACACTTCCTGAGATGTCTTACAACTCCTAATGTGAGGCAACAAAAAATCTGAGATAGAGTTGAGGAGATAAGACCTTGCAAGTGCATCCTTGGAGCACCATGTGCTCAATCTTTCTTGCTCTTCTTGTGTTGGTTGACTTTTGTTCCTGAAACTTGGCATAACTTCATCGCCAGCCACATAACCATATAAACTTCTACCTTGGAGATAGGCTTCCATTCTTAATGACCAAGTTGAGTAGTTACCTCTGTCCAATTTGTCAATTGATGAAGGAAATCTATCTGCCATGTTGTCCAACCTTGCTCTGATACCACTGTGAAGAGATGGATAGGTATGTGCTTGAAGATGAAGAGGTGTTGCAAAATCCTTGATCTACACCAGCCAAATGAACTCCAGGAGTATATGGTGGGCCCTTTTAGCTTGCCAATGGATGTATTAGACACCCTCTGTACCTTGGAAGATCACTCTCAAAAAGATAGATCAAAACAGATAAGTTGGAGTTAGCTCAGAGGTGAAAACTTGCTATTCTTGGTTCATACACCTGTCCAGTGTTTTACATAATTCTCTGAGTACAGCAGCAATTAGCTTAATTCCTCTTGAGGAAGTCTAGGTAACTTAAAGAGCTAACTTTCAAGAGTAATCGCATAAAAAATAATGAACCACACACTGAGAATGAGTTTTAACAACTGATGACATCATCCCGATTTTCATGGGCTGCTACAGTTTGATACCAGTGAGCAGAAAAATCAACATAACTCAAAATGTAGAAATCCAATGATTATGAAAATTTATATGGTTATACTAGACAGTAAGTTAAATCCAACAAGCTTTAAATCGCTGAATTTGGATAAGTAACCACTGAGAAATGGCTCTTACAAGATGAGTGAAAAAGTCAGGTACCTGACAGAGAAGTGAAAATGCAGAGACAGTGTTGACTTCAACTGAACATAACTGAAGATTGCAACATACAAATGACATGAAAATTTGTGAGAATATAGTAGACTTATAGAGTTAACTTTACCAAGTTAATTCATTGAAAATGATGCACCAAGCTCAGAGAAAACATCTCTGCAAGCTGACTGAGAAAACTGAGAGTAATGGCAGTGAGTAGTACACTTCACAAGAACATGGAAAGATGAACTCAAATAATCATGAAAATGAAAGTATATTGCTTGTACAATACAATGACTTACTGATACATATGTGTGCCTTGTAATCACACCTTGATATGGCATAAAGCTCAGCTCTTGGAGGTCTTCACATAGGTCTCTCTAACCACGACTAAAACTGCCATCTATTTATAGTTGAGTTTGGGAGGCTAACTTCCCTCAATCACTCGCCAATCAATCAATGATTGATTTGATTCTCTACCTACCACAAATCACGAATTTGTGGCTCCTCTTTCAATTCTTGATCAAGTGGACTCAACCACTTAAGATTCTCTTACTTTTACATTAAGTAAACTCTTCAATAGTTACAAGAGGTAGTTCACAAGTGAACTTTACATAGTCTTCATTTTAAGGCTTTTTCTATGACTTTGTGGGACTCAAGCCAATACTTAGGCTTGTCATAGACTCGCTCCAACAATATATATATATATATATATATATATATATATATATATATATATATATATATATATATATATATATATATATATATATATATATATATATATATATATATATATGTGTGTGTGTGTGTGTGTGTGTGTGTGTATGTATGTATGCATATATATATATATATATATATATATATATATATATATATATATATATATATATATATATATATATATATATATATATATATATATATTGTGGTCCTTGTTGATTCTATTGAAAGTTTTGCATTTCAAGCTTAAGTGTGGTAACATGTCTCAAACTTCACCTTCCACATCATCCACAATCAAACAAGGATGATTTCCATGAGTTGGAGACATCAAATCATATCTGTAATGGAAAGATTTTGATTAGAGAAGAAATAGGTCACCTCTTGATGTGTTTGGGCCTCACTTTTTGACATGTATATGCTTTTGATTAGTTAAAGAGGTTAGTATGTAATCCTTAAAACCTCTAATGAGTTTTAATATGACTTAAAGTCATGTAAATGTGTGCCCAAAGCTGCTCTCTTGCTTAAGCACCCCTGATTAGTTGTACTCTGCATATTTTGCAGATAATTCACTTTTACATACTCTACCTCTCTAGATGATCATCATAGATCCCTTGATCTTGTAGTTGTTTTTTCTCCATTCCAAATCCATTTCTAGTGACTTTTTCCTTGTTGGAAATTGTATAAGTTATAATCTGAGTGGTATAAATCTCTCATTCAGTGTCAACACAAGTTTAGAGAAATGTTCAGAATAGTATCTGTGTAGTTAGCTAATACTCTATGAAGAAATCAACTTATTTGTTGTGTTGTAGTTGGTTGAGACATCATCCAGTGTCCAAATGGATTGACTTTACTCTCATTGAAAATATCTCTAATTCTAGTCTTAGGTTGCAATGTTTTATTTTCACTCTCTGCATGTGCTCAAAGAAACTCAAAAAACATAGAGCCTATGCCCAAAAAAAATCAGGATCCTAGGAGGGTTCATTTGCTTTCATTGTGCACATAGGAGTGTTTATCTTCCAACAACTTGTATTCGAGCAATAATTGGAGCATCAAAGAGAGAAGAAGAATTTTTTGAAGTGAAGTAAAGACGTCATCAAATTTTAAAGAATAAAAGCAAAGAACGGGCACATGGACAACAAAGGGAAGGAAACAAGTCATTGAAGCAAAGACAAAACTTCATCAAAACACTGAGTCATAACAAACGAGAACAAAGACATGTTGTCTTTTTAAAATTACAAAAATATGCTAAAAGCAAAGAAAAATTGGCCTGTTTTCAATTGTTTCATAGATATGATAGCACGTTTTAACTGGGGCATAAAAATCGTATGATTTTTATTCCATAATAATTTCCTTCAATCTCCATTCAATTTTTTTGTTTTCTACACTAGGAGTTCTAGATAAATCAACAAGCAATTCATTTTATTTTAAACCCACATAAAACATAATTTCATACCATTTTAAGGAAAGAATTAGAATACATCTATCGGAGGATAAGTTTTCCATGATGTTTCAAGACCTTTATGTGAAAAATAAGATTGACTCATACAAAGAACATCTGACTTATCTATTGCTAAAATATAAAGTTATATATGTGTACTGGTCATAATGGCCGATTATGCCAAAAACAACACCATGAACAACAATTGAAATAGAAGAGATTAAATAGACTTCATATATTGAGAGAAAAAACCATCCAAAAAATGCATATCGTCAGGCATGATTCTTTGGTATCTATTAATTCAAATGAAAGATCAAAATCAATGACATGGTTAGAATGATGGAACGATGTGCTAGAGAAGAAGAAAATATCATAATATCCTAGTTACTACTTAAACATGTCAAATGAAAGGAATGAATATAAAAATAAAAAAGGTTGTGTATTGATGGAATGTTTTCTTAGATTAAAGACATTAACTTTTGGGAAGAAGCCAAGCAAATAGGGACTGGGATGCTATGAGTAGTTTTGGATTTCTTTAATGTTGACAAGGACTATGACATGTGGGTGAGGACTTAAAAGGCCTCCAATTGATGGAATCAAGAAACAAATTTATAAAATTTTTAATACAAAAGGAGCCATGGGAAATGCAATTTTCAAGAAAACACAAAGGAGTCCCATGCCAAGAGAGAGAGAGAGGGGCGAAGAGGTCATGTGTTATAGAGGCCTTATGATGGAGAAAATTGAATATTAGTTTTCTTAACAATGCTTCTACGTGAAGGTTTCATTAACCCTCCAAACCCTTAACATTGAACTGCTTGCTCTTTCTTCTAAAGGTTTTTGGAAGTTTCCATTACCTATGTGTGGGTGGTCTATACCATTGATTCTATTGAGTCTTGTGCATCTTCAAGTTTAATCAGCTAGTGATGAAATATCCCTACAAACACATTGCAAAAATTTTGGCTTATGGGTGATGAAATATCCCTACAAACTCATTATGTGTATTCATCTAGAGTTATTTGTACTTATAAAGAAATACTTGAATACATTTTGATCTTATATCATCATCCATTAGAATAGTAAAAAATGGATATTTGGATTTTCTTATATATGTTTTGCTCACATCTCAATAAATTGAATTACCTTTATTGGTCATATATTCATCAAGCATCATTCAAACCCAAGCGAGCTCTTAAGTTATGAAAGGTGTCATTATTTTGAAATATGAGCCTTGATATGAGGGATCAAGTACGTTAACAAATTGCTAGGATTTGTTGCTATGATATGTGAAGCATTGACTTGTCTTTTTATGAAGATGAAGGGGACAAAATGCTAATAAGGCTCCCTTGTATTTGCAATATTTTTTTGTATTTTATTCCTCGTAAATGGAGGATCTTTTTCATAAAAACATGATTTTTACATTAATTTTAAGTTGAAGGTTGATGCCAAGCATCGTTTTTATGATGGAAGTCGATGTCAGGCATCGAATTCTTCTCAAAAAGCCCCTATTTTACTGCATAAAAAACTATCCAAGAAGTGGATGCATGGCATCCAATTGTTCATAAAAAGGACCTTTTTCAAAAGAAGCCAATGCTTTATATTGACTTCTTGTTGAAATTCATACCTTCTATGGGAGAACTCAATGCCTAACCTACATATAGTAATATTTTGCAGGCTCTATGTATAATTATGGAGCCCTCCCATTAGATCTTGGGAATCGCCTTCCTAGTTGAAGTTGCTAGTCTGAACAAAGTTCTTAAATATCTATAGATATGAGTGCTTGACTAGAAAATGATTAATTTGGATGTGTATAGTTGTAGAGTTTGACCTTTTCCATAACTTTGACCACTCATATCTGTAATTATAAGTACCTAAATCAAGCAAGTGAGTAGTCAATCATGGAGTTTCTAATAACTCATTTCTATAACCATAAGTATCCAAATCAAGCACTTGAGTAGTTGATTTGAATTATCATGCCACATTATGTTCTCAAAAAGGATTTATAACTAAAACATTGGTCAAAATCCTCATTTAGAGACTCAAATATGCTCATATTCTTATATCTTGCAATAAAAACATAATTAGCCAAATACAAATGAACCATTTGATGTAGAATGTTAAAGACCCCAAGATCGACTACTCACTTGCTTGATTTGGATACCTATAATTATAAATATGAGTGGTCAAAGTTATCAAAAAAAGTCAAACTTTATACTTGGAATCGACTTTATGCATAAAGTCCATGCCAAGTATAAAGTTATGCATAAATTTGATGCCAAGTATAAAGTTTGAATTTTTCCCATAACTTTGACCACTCATATCTATAAGTACAAGTATCCAAATCAAGTAAGTGAGTAGTCGATCTTGGGGATTTTAAGATTCTGCATCAAATGGTATATTCATATTTGACAAATTATGTTTTTATTTCAAGATATAAGAATATAAGCATATTTGAGTCTCTAAATGAGGATTATGAGCCCTACAAAGAAATGCCATTTGGAATGTTTTACTTATTAATCCTTTTTGGGAACATAATGCCACATGACAATTCAGATTATGAATAGAAAAAAGAAGGATTTTAATAAAAGAACAAGCATCTAGAAAAATTTCACTAAAATGTGGGAAAAGAACTATTTTGGGGATGAAGTTTGGGTGCATTTTCCAACTATTATTCCTAGGACAAGGATTATCAAAGCTTCATTCATCCACCTTAAAGAAACATTTATGTAGGGCCAAGGATGACAAAACAGACTCAAATGGAATGCATTCAAAGGTAAGTACAACGTACAAATAACATGTGATACCAAACGAACAGGCTCAAAACAAAAAAAGAATATTCGAAGTACATGAAATCTTAAAATGGATTATATAGATATTCTTGATTATGATTTTACCTTGACAAAAATAGTGCACTTGAGAAAAGTGACCATCAATATGATAAATCAAAAGTTCCAGATCTATATGAGATAGCTAATCATAGGCAAATAAGAAGATTTATGCATGATTTGTTATAGGCAAACTCTGCAAAGGGTAACATCTCAAACCAATCATTTTGGTGATAGTTGCTGGTGCAACAAAGATATTACTCTAGGACTTGATTCACCCGTTCTGTTTGTCCATCATTATGTGGATGATTTGCTATAGATAGTTTAACTTGAATACCAAGGAGCTTGCACAGATTGTTCCAAAAGTTGGATATGAACTGTGGACCTCAATCACTGATAATATCATCAAGCAATCCATGAAGCCTAAAGATGTATCTGAGAAAAAGTCTAGCAGTGACTACAGTTGTGATTCCCTTAGTAGTTGGAATGAAGTGTGTCATCTTTGTAAATCTATCCACAATAACAAGAATGGCATTATACTTATTTGACTTTCCTAGATCTGTGATGAAATCCATAGACAATGAAGCCCATGGCCTTTCTGGAATATGTAAAGGTTGCAAGAGGCCATGAGGTTTATGTCATCGTACCTTAGATATATTGCAAGTGTCAGAGGTTCAGATATATTATTTGACCTCCTTCCACATTTGAGGCCACCAAAAATCCCTTAATATGAGTTCTATTGTTTTATTTACTCCAAAATTTTTACTGCAAGGTTTTCATGATGTTGTTGAAGTACTTAGATCTTGGGCTTTCTTGGACGGACATACAATAGATTCTTATAGAATAGTAACCCATCCTTTTCTTGAAATTCATTTACTTCTTGGAATTTTTCTTCTTGATTTTTCTACTTAACATTACAAAAAAATTCATCTTGTGGTAGATTCTCATGGATCGAATCCTCTCTCTCGTTGATCAAAGGCCTCTTCACCCTTCTTTGGTGAAAGATAAGATCTTCTGGACAAGGCATCTGACTGACATTGTTGACGTCTTGGACGGTAGGTGATGACAAAGTCAAACCTGGATAGAAAGTTACTCCATCGAGATTGCCTTCTATTGAGGATGCGGGTGGCCAAAAAATACTCTAAGTTCTTCTAATCTGTATACACAGTAACTTTGTGAGCTTCTCCTTCTAGATAGTGATGCCAGATATCAAACGTGTCTACTATGGCAAGAAGTTCTTTATCATGGATTTCATAATTAATCTCTCGAGGGGAAAATTTCCTTGAATGATCTGTAACTGGATGTAGGTGTCCATCATCTCCATAGTGGGATAGAATGGCCCCTAAGGCGAAGTCTAATGCATCTGTCTCTAGGAAAAAGAGCTTTCTGGAATCAGGATGGACTAGAATTGGAGCAGTGGTGAATGCTAATTTCAAGGTCTGAAAGGCTTTTTCTGCTTCTTTGGTCCATGAGAATCTCAAGTTTCCCATAAGCTTGTTAAGAGGTGTCACTATCTTGGAGTAATCTCTAATGAATATTTTGTAAAAATTGGCAAACCTTAGAAAACATTATACATCTTGAACACAGGAAGGTCATTGCTAATCAAGGATTGTCTTGATCTTGTTAGGGTCCATAAATATTCCTTTCTCTGACACAATGTATCCTAAAAACTCCACTTTTGCCTGATGGAAAGAGAACTTCTCCAATTTTGCATATAACTCTTTTTTGTTAGTTTCTCAAGGACTATCTTTATGTGATATTCATGATCCTCTAGATTTTTGGAGAATATTAGGATATCATTGAGATAGATATATTACCACAAAGTCATCTAAACGCTCAAAATATATTATTCATCATATGTTGAAAGACAGTTGGAGCATTTGAGTGAGACCAAATGGCATAATTACATATTCAAAGTGCCCATGTCTTGTTCAAAATGGTGTCTTCCATTCATCTCCTTCTCTGATCCTGACAAGGTTGTAAAATCCTCCAAGATCAATCTTCGTGAAACGCTTTGCTTTTCCAAGGCGTTCCAAGAGCTCTGATATGAGTGCTAGAGGGTATATGTTCTTTATAGTGACTTTGTTCAATCCACGATAGTCTATACACATCCGGAGAGTCCCATCCTTCTTTTTTACAAATAAAATAGGAGCTCTTGGTGGAGACTTCGAGTGTTTGATAAAACTCTTTGCTAGATTCTCATCAATGTTCTTGCGTAGTTCTATAAGTTCCTCTGGGGATAATCTGTAGATTGGTCCAAAGGGTGTTTGTGCTCCCTCTTGAAGATCTATGGGACAATCATAAGGTCTATGCTCTAGGAGGATGTCTGCATTCTTCTTTTCAAAAACATCTTCAAAGCCTTTGTACTGATTGGGTAGCTGCATTGGATCGTCTTTCTTTGATTCTTGAGCTGGTATGGCATAGATCATATATGTCGGTTCCTTCCTTACTACATGTATGAAGGCCTTGGCTTTGACATATGTTGGGTTCTTCTGGATATCTGGATGGGTGATTTTATTCTTTTCCCAATTAATATCTGGATTATGCTTCTTTATCGAGGGCATTCCAATGATAACTAGATATATTGGGCTGGATACTACATTGAAACATATGTGGAATTCATGGTCTCCAAGGTGTACTCTTAATGGTGTGGTTTCCATGGTTATATTCATATATGCTAGAGGTCATCCATCTACTACTTCAGCTACTACTAGTTTATTCTTTTGAAGTACAAGGATTCCATGTTCCTTAACCAATCCTTCATCGATGAAAGATGAGGAGGCTTGTGAATCTACTAGGGCTATAAGGGAAAGGGTCTTCTTGGGCATGATTAACTTGACGGGTGCAGGGCATGTTTCTATGGGT